>CBVK0103907305.1:0-25575 GCA_900067695.1 Picea abies | reverse complement strand
TATATATATATATATATATATATATAGATTATAGATTTTATATATATATATATAGATTATAGATTTTTTATGGATTGTGGATAAATCAAGAAGTGTTTAATCTCTATGTTTTGGAAGCTTACGTACTTCGTGTGTTTTTTTAAGAAGTAAATATTGGTTAAGAGAATCATATTGATATATTTTCTATATTTTCTTGTGTTCTTCAATGATTAATCTCTATTTGAAAATGGATTGCACAGAAAGACTCATGTAGGTAGATGCTTCCCATTCTTTATTGTATGCACTATTACTTCTCGTACAAATCGGAAGACAGTCAAATTTCATCTTCCTTTTTTTTTATCACTCTATTATGAATAATTTTACGAGTATTTTGAATTTGAATGAGGCCTATGAAATAATTCATAGAATAAACTCACTCAACTTAGCGATGAGGGTATAATTATATCCATCATTCACTTCAACTCACTCTCAAACCTTGAATTTATAAATCGAGGGAAAAATATTGTACATCACTTAGTTTGAAGAGGATTAACTTTCCTAAGCTATAAATGGGATGAAAATAAAGGAAATAACTTATTTCAATTAGAGTATTAACTTTAAAGAGGCTCACCAACTTACCCTAGCTCAGCCACGAAACCAATTAGAACATATGTAGCTCATTTTGAAGAGTTAACTCAATGCCCAAGAGCCGACGATCTCTTCACTCTCCACCATTGTTTTGTTTTCTTTAAATTTTTCCCATGGCTACCATTGAAGTGAATATTAATGTGTTAAGGAGATACTTTGATAGTGTATAAGAGATCCAATTCATGTGATAACATTTTCCTTCACTCATGAAAAAATATCCTTTGGAGGTTCCTATGTATTTTGCTCGTGGTGCCTAGTAATTACAAGTTTACTCAAAATAAAAGTGACATATCCTTCGAGGTATGTGAGCAAAGTTTTAGCACATTTGAACAAGATCGCCAAATTTCAGTTGAGAAAATAGTTCTATAAATGCAAGGTTAAACTTTCTATGTTAACATAGGTTTTGCATTTTTTAAGGAACATTTGGATTTTGTGTTAGCTTCTTTACATATCAATACTTGAATATTAGTACTTGAGACATTTCACACACTTTTTTTTTTTTACAATTTTTTTTTTCTACAAGAGCACCCACATGGAGGTTGAACTTTGGGAGCTTATGTTTTATATTTAGTCTGCTCAAATTGAATGTTGGCAATAACCTTCCAGACTTGTAGTAGGTGTCTATGTGATTTTTGAGTTGAAGTCGACCTATTGTGAGATTCAATGAATTGGATTCAATACCTGAGCTCATGTTTTTCATTCATTCTGCTCAAATTAAATGTTGGTAGCAACTTTGTAGGCTTGTAGTCTCTTCCCTAATCTATAATAAATCTTGAAATGCTTGTGAAGATAAAAGGCAGTAAAATCAATTAAAAGGTCCTTACTGATATTTTTGCTATGCCCTGAAAAATTGTTAATGTAGAAGGAGAGAATTTGGTGAGAACAAATAAGAATTATTCTGAGGGTGTAGATCAATCACTTTTCTTAAACTTTTCTATGCATTCAATGCAGCCATGGACTTTTGATTTCCCTCTATATTCACAATCTACAATTCTAGAAGAGGTAGTAAATATTAAATTTCTCCAAAGGAATTTTACTATAGGGTTTACATAATGGGAGTACTTACCATATTCTATCAATCAACAGTCACATTCTACCTAGAATTTTGTAAATGGTAATGACTTGGATGATGGTATAAATGGATTTCATCCTCATCCATGGGGATCTTCCAAGGCATATGGGGACAATGTTTCTTGGGGTAGAAGGCATGGTAGTAGACACAAAATTAAATTTGATGTCCTTTAGAAAGAAAGGCATGTTGGTGAGAAATAACATCCTTGAAACTATGTTCAGAAGGATTCAAAAAACCATTAAAATCCTAGTAATGAAGGTTTTCTAAGGATTTTCTTTTAGGAATTTCACAACTTATGCATGTTCCATGGTAGTGACCTTTTGGTGTTCAATAATAAAAATAATGTAGATGTTAATTTTCATTAATGGGAGGCGGAGCAACAGGTGACTCAATTAATGTGGTTTGATTCCTATCTTGATAATGTAATGATAGGTCGAAATGTGCTAATCTTTTAGTGGTCTGTGCAAATTCTCATGAACAGGTAGCAAGACTGATATTAAAAAAGGATTTCAATTTTATGTTCCAAAGAAGGGGATTTTACAATTGGTATTAGATTTAATTTTTTAGTTGGTGAAGGAAATTTTTAATTACCCCACTATCCTGACCGTCAATCCAGCACTACGGGTGGATAGGTATGTTACACATTGTGTTGTTTTACTTTAACGTGAAAAGTATATTAATTGGTAATGGTTTAGGTGGAAGGTTTATTTTTATTTAAATTGTCTTCCTTCCTTCATGCTCATAATTTGGATATTTAAAGTTTTTTATACACCCACTCTTTCCCTTGTGTCCTTCATACCCTACAGTGAAACAACCACAATCTATGAAACCTAGAGCCTACCCTTTCTTTTCTATGTCAACCTATACTCAAGACTATATGGGAAAAATTGTGGATGTGTAGGGCCTATGTTTTGGTGGCTTTACTTAAGCGGACCAAAAGGTAATGTTGAGTTTATAGCCACCCATAATCATGTTGGGTAGGTGTTATATTATTTACATGTGTTTTTGGGGGTGCGTTAGATTTAACGACTACATATGACGATCTCTCCTCCCTTTGCTCTTTATGTCGTGTGCATCAGGCACTTCCTAAGGTGGGGGCAGGATTGGCCCCCTTGGTAACACAAACTGTTTGGCTCCATTCGAATATTTTAGAATTTTTTTTATATTTTTAGTGGTTTCATAAATTAATCTTGGATTAAGGGGTTAGGGTCTTGGTTGCTGCAGAATACCTAAAATATTGTGTATATGTTGTATTGTGAATGGTGAAATTAATACAATGAAGAGTTGAGAGGTCTGACACCAAGGAAGTTTTTATTTCCTCTCGGTTAAGGGTTTCCAGCGTAAATCTCTGTGTACTATGTGTATGAACCATTGATTACTTTATGTTTTGATTAAGAATTATATGCATTTGTTTACTTCATGGGTTTAAAACTTGCAAATCACAGGTATATAGTAGTTTTCTACGTGCTTAAGTTGTAGATATTTATGGCCTTGATATTCTCACATATGAGATTTAGGGAACAAATAATTCCATGAACTATCAATGGAACCTTTAATACATGAATTGTATTCAACCTAGGGAAAAACCTAGAGTGATTTTCAAAGAACTTGTTGTACGTTTTATTAGAAATATCCATTTAACTAAGATTAAAAGTGTTACAACTTATATTGTATGAAGCTACATCTTGTGATTTTCATCACGTTGATGGAAATTTGTTATTGGTACTCTTGGAGCATTGGAACGAATTGGGGGAATACATCTTCATGGATACCCTTCTCTTCATTGCATTTGATCACTTGATAGATATCTTTGATTGGGGGAGTCTCACTTCTCCTTGGTTTGACGATAATTGTGCATGTTGTTTGGTGGTATTTTCACATGTTCTTTCCTTGTGATCACCCCTTGGTCACACTTTTTATGAATGTGGAGCATACTATCTCATTATGGTGGTTTGACATATATGTTTATCTTGGATGTGGATGATGATTCTATCCACTTAAGGGGTTATATGATGATGGTTAGGAGATATATGTTTCATGATTGTTGAATTTTCCTAGTGACTTTTTCATAATTAAGTGACATTATTTTATGGCACTAGAAGGGGGTGTCTATATGGTTCTTATATGATAGATGTGTGATAGGGAACACACTTGATGGTTTTATGGGTCGGCATTTTTTGTTATGTCCCTTTATCTTATGATGTTTCTATGGTGGGACGATTTGTGTTGCCTTTATGGGATATTCCTATGTGATTTAACTTTATAATGTCACATTTTCTAGTTATCACCTATTGGGGAAGGTGTTTCATGTTGTTAGTAGCCTCATTGATATGTTATTTCTTAATTTTAAGTTAGAGAGAGGGTATCACATTATGATTTGATGGTGATCTAACCTTCTTCTAAGTTTAGATGGTAATTTTGATGTAATCATCGCTCAGAGGTGGTTTACTTTAGGTTGGACTTTATGTTTTGTTGTTATCATGGAGGTATTTTGATAGAGAGAACATATTTTATTTACATGGAACAAACTTTATTAAAGAGAACCCCTCATTGGTACACATGTTCATGGTGATTTAATTTGTTGGTGACAAAGTGGGAGGAGGAATGTGGTTATATTTTGGATTTAACCTTTGTGCACACATGTTGAGGTGGATTTAACTATCCAATGGTTAAATTAATCGTAGGTTAAACAATACCTTAGGTCCTCTTTATATCATAGTATTTTATATATTATTTTTTAATATTATTAGCTTTCTTTAACTATACATTTAGACCTAGGTTTCTAATTTGCACACTATAATCTTACATTAAAACCCCAGTTTAATAATACTCACCATGAAAGTTAAGATTTATGTGGTGGCAGTTTTGTTCAGAATTATTTAGAAGAACCACAATATTAATTATTGTATGTCGACGTTTCAGATCCACAACAGAATCCATCTTCAGGACAAAAAAGCCTAAGGAAAAAACCAAGAGAGGAGCCATAATAAATACTAAAGTGGAGGGGAGGAACATAAAGTCGGCTAAGTGAGAACCTAGGGTTTACAAAAAAATATAAAAAAGTGGAGTGGAGGAGGCCTAAAGTCGACTAGGAAAAACCCTAGGGTTTGCTAAAAATAAATTAAAATTAAATTATATCTATAATAAAATAATTGTTAATTAATATTTAAGTGGTGAGTTATGAGGAATTTGTTAATTCAATTAATATGAATGTTATTCTTAAGGTTATATGCTAGTTTAGGTTGCAATTAGGTTTAATTCAATAGGTAATGATATTAATATTAATAATGTTAGTTTAGGATTAGATTAGAATTAATTTAATAGTGTTTATGCAATTTATAGAAGATTAAGGTAAGAAATTAATCTATTGGTATTAATTAAGTAAGTTTAGTTATTTTTAGTTATTAAATAAGATTAATTCTAATTTTAAAAGTCTGGGGGAGAGAATAAGTTAAGACCTAGAACCTTAGAGAGTGGTGTGGTTCTTAAGTCCTAGGGATCAAACTTTTATTGTCTTCTTTCTTGGATGAGCGGAATCCAACTATCACTCACCTCCAAGTCGTTGTCTCTGTTTAGGTTATTGGGATTCTTAATTATTTCAATAGCTTCCCTAATTCGGTGTTTAAGGAGGTGATCTTCTTTTGCTAAGATTTTGGTGTCTTCTAAGCGTATATGATGCTTTGTTGTGATAGAGTGTTTGGCTAGTGCTAATGTACGAATTCGTTCATTCTTAATGTCAACACCATGCTCTTTAATCCTAGTGTGAAAAGAGCGGCATGTTTCTCCAATGTAGCATTTGCCACATGAACACTTTATTTTGTAAAATCCTTTGCAATTAGGTTGGTCAATTTTGTCTTTTACTGATCTCATTTTATGTTTGATGGTATCAAGTGGTCTGAATGAGTTTTAATATCTTTCTAGTTTAGGATTTTAGCAATTTTATCAGTAACTCCTTGGATGTAAGGTAGGTAAGCAATGGGGCTCAGGGTTTGGTTTTTTCGTTGTTGAGGTCTATTATTTTCTCTTTCTAGAGATTTCCTCATTGTGTTATTAATCTCTTTCTCTTTGTAACCTATGCTCTTGAAGACTTTGTCAAGATTATTTTTCTCTTGTTCTAGGTGTTCTTTATTTGAAATTCTTATGGCTCTTGTGGATAAGGTGTTAAGAACTCCTAATTTTTTGTTGGGGTGATGATGGGACCTGGCGTGAAGGTAGTTTTCGGTGTGGGTATTTTTTTTGTAGACTAAATGTCCAAGTTTCTCATCTTGTTTCCTGTTGATTAGTATGTCTAGGAATGGGATGTTGTCATTATCTTCGACTTCCACTGTGAATTTAATGTCTTCGGATAGATTGTTAAGATGATGGAAGAATTTATCTATCTCTTCTTTCCCATGGGGCCAAAGTACATTAATATCATCAACATATCGTTTCCATCTTAGTGGTTTCAGGGGATAAGAATCTATGGCTTTCTTCTCAAATTTTTCCATGTAAAGGTTCGCAACTATGGGAGAAAGTGGAGAGCCCATCACTACACCACTAGTCTCTTCATAAAAATCTCCTTGATAGCTGAAGAATGTGGAACAAAGACATACCTCGGCTAGTTTCATTGTTTCGGGGTCCGTTACATTTTTGAAAACTAGGATAGCTTCGTTAAGGGGGATCTTTGTGAATCCGAAACGTCGACATACAATAATGAATACTGTAGTTCTTCCGAATAATTATGAACAATACCCACCATGATAGTGCATACTTTAGGATATGTTACATATTATATTATTTAATATTTGTGCATAACCTATTTAAATAGCCTTTTGGGGTTTATCATAATTTATCTCCTTTATTATTATTATTTATATATATTATTATTATTAATATTTTATCATGACTAATTAAATAAGTTTTATAGGGTTTATTGTAATAGAACAGACCCTTAAGGATTCTAAGGAGTGGGGTGTACAACTTTTCTTAGTTTATATAACTTATCTTACTTTCTTCCATTCACATCTCCAATGTTCATTTCTTATTCAAGGAATTTTCGATGACAACACCTTTTTATTCGCAGATTCAAAAACTCGTAGACTCTGGGTTACATATCTTTATGATTTTCCTTTCACAATTCCTCCTGTAAAATCTCAACACTTAGACGTTTTATCATATTTGCATACTCACGAAGGTAAAATTCTACGACCCCGACTTTCATGAGTCCAAGGAGTCTCAACACTTAGTCATTTTTCCTCTTTGCAGACTCGCGTAGGTAAAATCCTATGACCCTAACTTTCATGAGTCTGAGGAGTCTCAACACTTAGTCATTTTTCCTCTTTGTATAATTGCGGAGGTAAAATCCTATGACCCTAACTTTCATGAGTCTAAGGAGTCTCAACACTTGTTCGTTTTTCCTCTCTGCAGACTCTCAGAAGTAAAATCCTACGACCCTAACTTTCATGAGTTTGAGGAGTCTCAACGCTTAGTCATTTTTCCTCTTCCATATTCTACTGACACGTAGCATGGCACATTAGGTGGCACATGGCACACGTACGACTTGACACGTGGAATCCATATTCCATGTGGGCCTTTGCATAATTCTTCCAAAATTGTGTGACACGTGGCACCTTCTAATTAGGGTGACACATGGTGTTCTCTCGCTAGGACATGTGGTACTCACATAGGGTCTTCATTTCATGGATCCGATGATTCTAGTTTGATGACACTTGAATCGGTGGCAATTCGAAAAGGATTATCCCTTGACCCTTCCTATGATCACCCATTAGCATGTAGCATCTTTGAGTATGGTGGTGATACTAGTTAGTAGGGTACATCGTGACAACATCGCCCTTTTTTTCCTTTGTCCCATTCCAATGAGATTCACCAAGATCTATGGTGGAGTTTCATTGTGGCCTCACTTTGATGGATGGTCTAGATCATCCCTCGGCTTCCAAGGTCATTTTTTCCAGGAGGTTTCGACCACGTTATCCTCTAGAAACCCAATAGTCTCATATCATCCACGATCACTCCCCAATAAATCAATGACCCTTGTTGATTTTGGAGTATGGATTTGTGCTCAACATCGATGGAGGTTCAGGATCTTTCCCTTTCATCCCAATCAATGACTGAGGTCCCATATTTACCGCATCCAACAAAGGGCCTAAATTTATTCATTGAGCCAAATCCACGACCATGATTATTCTTAAGCGAATTAGGGCTTATACACTGACTTAATAGTCCATGCATGAACTTAACCATATCGCGAATGTATTTATTTGAGTCCTACTAAACCTCAAGGATGCTCATTCTTGACCAAGGTACTCCATAGTTTCCTTCAGACTTCTTCACAGTATTGTATTCTTTGAAAGACTGGTTGGGGTTGGGCATTATGTGTCTATGTGTGTGTGTGTGTGTGTGTGCATGAGAGTACATGCATATTACATAGGATTATTGTGATACACACAACAAGTAGGGACGTCTCTCCCCTCAGGTTAGTACAAATACCTTGAATTATAAGCGTGCATAACAATCATAAAGATTTGTATCCTTTCTTATGTACCAAACACACAAATTTATTTACAATCATACATTCATAAATAATTCTCACAATACATGAAGTATTTGCAAGAAACAATGTAAACCTCTTCATGAAATTAAACATTATGCATAATTTATGGTGTCTCCGGAATACAAAATTTGATTTGCAGACCAAATGGTTACATCTAAATATTATATTGTTCATTTAACCATACACATAATCATGTCAATACACATAGGTGGATGAAACACTTATCTACAAAAAATTGAGATATGTTGAGTATTTTTGTAGAGAGAACTACTCTCCACCCAACCATACGAAATGTTGCGTTAAACTCCACTACAACTAGCCACCCTCAAGCCAGGATACAATGTCACGAGAGGAGTTCCGAAATATTTTTATATGGTGAGTATTGTTTCCCTTTCCCTACCCCTTTTATTCCCGTATTCTTCCCTTAGGACCTCATGGATCGTGCCAAAAACTTCCTGAAGGTACTTTCCCATCCATTCTTAACTCCTTCGGGAACTATTCCAACTACTATCTTGACTGATAGTTAGTTTCTAGGGTGGAGGAAATTTTGAATGCATATCATTTTAATTACGCAGGGTACTGCCTGGAAGATTCATTCAAAACAATGATGGCCTCCCTCTCGCCCACTCCTCTCATGACATCGTAACCTATGAAGGTCATCCCTTCAGCAGTAACTCAACATTCTCTATTTTATTAAACACCAAACATATTTATATAGATAGAAAAATTACAAAATCTATCAAGGTCCATTGTTTATCCTTGATCACCCATGGGTTGGCTTATTGTTTTTCTATAATAACACTTATAATTACATATTGGGGGGAACAAGGGTGTTACAATCTCATCCCCCTTAAAGGAACACCACCCTTGGTGTTCTATTTAACAAAAAAATTCATATTCAGTAGTGAACAAAAAAGGGTATGTTTGTTTCATGGAACCCTCCATTTCCCAAATCGCTTCATCATGACCAAAATGTTTTCATTGCACCTTGACCTAGGAAATTGCTATGTTCCTAAGAGATATCTCTCTCCTATTTAGGATACATTATGGCTCTAGTTGGAACTCTCCCTCTAGCTCCACCTGTATCACATATCAGTCAATTATGTGAGTAGAATCATGTATATATCTCTTTGATAAGGAAACATGGAATACATCATGTGCCTTCACTATGGGGGGAAAGGCTAATTTATACGCTACAGGTCCCACTCTGTCCAAAATTTCAAAAGGGCCACAAAATCTGAGTGCTATCTTAGCACACACTCCCATTCTTAAGGAGATTCTCCTTGGTTTGATTTGGAGATACACATGATCTCCTATTTTAAAATCTTTATGACTTCTTTTGTTATCTGTATAACTTTTATGTCGGTCTTGGGACACCTTCATATTTCTCTTTATCTGGGTCATTTGTTTTTCTAGTTCCATTAACATTTCAGGCCCAAGGGTAACCCTGTCTACCAAATTATCCCAGTCGATTGGAATATTGCATTTTCTACCATAGAGGTCCTAAAAAGGGTCTATTTTCAAGGATTCTTGGTATCCATTATAGTAGGATAATTCTACCAAGGTTAGATACTCTTCCCATTTCATGGGTTGATGCATTACATGCATCCTTAACATGTATTCTAATATTTAGTTCACTCTCTTTGTTTGTCCATCATTTTAAGGGTGGTAGGTTGTAATAAACAGCAGTTGTGTTCCACAACCAGTGAATAAGGACTTCCAGAATTCCGAGGTGAATTTGGCATCCCTATCAAATATAATTTCCTTGGCCATCCCATGCAGTATGAATATTTCTTTCATGAAGATGCTGGCAATGTCTATTGCCTTGCAAGTGGATTTTACTGGAATGAAGTGGGAAGCCTTGCTCAATTTATCCACAACTACCATGATGGCACCATTTTTTTTGGTCGTTTTGGGTAGTACAGTGATGAAGTCCATGGAAATGGTTTCCCATTTCCATTATGGAATAGGTAGGGGATGCAATAGTCTTGTTGGGTGTTGGTGTTCTACCTTGACCTGTTGGCATTCTAGACATTTAGCCAGATAATCAGATGTGTCCTTTTTCATTCTTGGCCAATAAAACAGTGTCCTAAGGGTTGTAATCATCTTATGATAACCAAGGTAACCATCATATGGTATTTTGTGCAGTTCATCCAATATGAACTTTTTCAAGGTGTCACAAGTTGGGATATACAACCTCCCTTTGTATGTTAGTAGGTCATCACTTCTTAGTTGGTAACCTGCATACTTCAATTCATTGAGATCTTTCTCTAGGTGTATCTTCATGGTTTTGAAGAACTCATCTACCTACTATTACTTTTAAATGTTTCCTTGAGGTTTGTTTCACAATTACTCATGGATGCTAAATGAATTATATCCATACTTCTACTAAGGGAATCAACCACTCATTTTTTGTTTCCTTTGATGTGTTTGATTTCAAATTCAAATTCATTGATAAGAGCCATCCACCTAGCTTGCCTAATATTTAGCTTGGGTTGGTCAAATAAATACCTCATCCCACTATGGTCGGTCATGAGGACAAACCTTATACCTAGGAGGTAGTTCCTCCACATGTTCAAAGCGTGCACTATAGAAGCTAGTTCTAGGTCATGGGTTACATAATTTATTTCATGTTTACTCAATTTTTTGGATTCATAACATATTACATGTCTCTCTTGCATGAGGACTCCTCCGAGTCCATCTTTGCAGGCATCAATGCACACCAGGTATTCATTGTACAGAGGCATGTGTTAAGAGGTGTTTTAGATGCTGGAAAATTCCCTCACATTCTATTGTCCAAATAAAATTCACCCCCTTTCTTCATAGTGAAGTGATTGGGTGACAAATCTTAGAAAATCATTTTATGAATATCCTATAGTATCCTTCTAACCCCATGAAGGATATAATGTCAGTCACATCCCTAGGTGTGGGCCAATCTATAATGGATTTGATCTTATTAGGGTCAATTTTTATTCCTTCCTTAGAGATAACATGGCCTAAATAATGGATTTTCCTTTGAAAGAAGCCACACTTGCTAAGCTTAGAATAGAGCTTGTGCTCTCTTATTACTTGGAGTACTAACTTTAGGTGTTCTCCATGCTCTTGCTTACTCCTTGAGTAAACTAGGGTATCATCAATAAAAACTAATACAAATCTATCCAAGAACTTGTTGAGTACATTGCTCATCAAACACCTGAAAGTGGTCGATGCGTTGGTGAGACCAAATGGCACCACCACAAATTCATAGTGTTCATACATTGTCCTAAAGATGGTTTTATAGATTTCCTCATCCTTGATTCAAACTTGATGATATCTAGATCTCGGATCAATCTTGGAAAAGATGGTGGCACCTCTTAACTGGTCAAATAATCCATCAATATTGGGCAGGGGGTACTTATTCTTAATTTTCATTCTATTGGGTTTCCTATAGTCTATGCACAATCTGAGTGTGCCATCCTTCTTCTTTACAAATAAAGTTGGTGCTCCCCAGGGAGACACACTAGGTCGAATGTACCCCTTGTCTAACATTTCCCTCAGTTGCAATTTGAGCTCAACTAAATATGGGATACTCATCCTATAGGGTGATCTAGACATTAGCAATGATCCAGGTACAAGTTCTATTGAGAAATCAATATCTCTCTTGGGAGGTAACCCCGGTACCTCTTCTGGAAACACATCTCTAAAATATTTCAGTATAGGGTGCTCTTCTAGTCTTGGTTTTTGGTTCTTAAAGGAATCTAATACATGTATTTCATACAAAGGGAACCCCTTCCTACAATACTTCTTCATTTGGAGGGATGATATCTTTCTTACTAAGATAGGTTTTTGAATTCCCTATAAATTTCTTCTCTCCCCTTTGTCATCTTCACATTCTAAGGTAATGTTATAACAGTCCAGTTTATCTTTATGGGCAGCCAACCAATCCATGCCGATCAACAGGTCGTATGATCCTAGAGGAAGGATGTTTAAGGTGGATTGGGTGGAAAACTCATTCACAATGATTGGGAATGTTGTTATGACCCTTACTACCCTTCTTTTTGCTCCCTTGGCTAGTTGTACCAACCATGGCTTTGTGTGTTTTGTTTGTTGTAATTTACGCTTCTCAACAATTTGAGGAGAAATATAGCTCATATTAGAACCAGGTTCAATCAGAATAGAAATAAGATGGTTGGTGACCATACCTTCCATTTCCACCACTGAGGCTTGGCGATCTTCTTGTCTATTGTCCAAAGCTACATGGATTTTTGGTATGTTTTTTACCACATCATCGACTGTGGTAGCCTATTGGACATTGTAAACTCCCTTTTTGTTTGTCTTCCTATGAGGAAATTCTCTTAGTATGTGTTATTCTCCACAGCCCCAACATTTCAACAGTTCCTTCTTTGTGTTTTCAGTCCTACTCAGGGCTAATCCAATAGTCTTATCTACATCTTGATATGGGAAGTTTTGTTGATTCACACTTTTGGTAAGGAAGCCCATCCTGGGATTATTACCAAAATTGTTGAACCTAGAAGGTTTAACTCCCATATTCTTGAATCCCATTTTATTTTTCTTCTTCCATTCCTTACGGGGTTCTGCTTTGTGGTTGAGTTGCTCATAATGGTATCTATCCTTCTGAATGGCGTCATCCAGGGTTTTAGGTTCATCAAATTCAATCATGTTTTGGAAGGATTGAGGAACCCCACTAATAAATCGTTGCATATTTACCTTTTCATCCTTTATGTAGGGTACATACCTCATCAGTTCCATAAATTTTTTGATGTATTCATCTATAGAGAATTGTCCTAATTTGAGCTCATAGAATTCCTTCATCCTTTCATCATAGTACTTCTAAGAAAGGTACTTCTTCTTGAAGTATTTCTCAAACGTATTCTGGGACAACCCCTTCTCCTGGATTCCTTTTACATTCCTAAGGTCTTCCCACCAAATAGAGGCCTTTCCATTAAAATTTAATATAGTTATTTGACCTTTCAAGTTCTCAGAGTAGTTATGAACTCTAAAATACTTCTTCAGGCCCAATATCCAAGCTTTTGCCTCTTCCTCTTTTTTAATTTCCCAATCAAAAGTAGGTGGCTTGGATTTATTAAATTCCTTATGGTCCCTTCTCTTGAAGTACTTCCTTTTCTTCCCCTTCTTATGGGAATGGGAACTGCTCTTACTGCTAGAAAATTCTATGGATCTTTCTACTCCTTCACTAGAGATATCCTCAGATGAATTTTTGGTTTTGGTATGCGTCTTGTTTCCATGACGAGCCTTGTTAAGAGGGTTTCTTCTTGCATTGTTGCTTTTAGGTCCATGCCTCTACACTTCAAGTAAACTCTGGGTTTTTTCAGGCTGGTATTTTCCCATGTTGTTGGCGGCTGGGCCATGTTGCAATTGTCGTTGTAGTTCTGACAGACTTTGCAGAAAGATTGCATTTATCTCGATCTTTTTTTCTTGATTCTTCATTAGTCGATCATTATCATCCTTAAAGCTTTGCAACTATGCCTTGAGACTTCTAACAGTCTCAGCTAATTTTTGAGGGGTTTCTAGCATTCTTGTTTCATTGGATTCTTCCTCTTTGTTATGGTAACTCTCCCCCCATTCATGGTGTGTCACCATCACTGTTCTTAGAGCTTGTCTGGAAAATCCCGAACTAGTTAAGTGTTAAGAATCAACAATCCTTTGTTAGTTGACTTGTCCATTATCTAAAAAAAAAAGACATGGTACGTTTGTATATTGATATTATGATGTAGAAATCTAGTGTTTTATTGTAGTATACAATCCCTATTTAGTTTCGCAAAAACAACATATAATCATTTTCCTCTCTCCCATAAGAAGGTTTTTGATAAATCCCCATGATTAATTATTTATCCAGTTATTATTCTCAATATTCTGAGGTTAATCGTTGCACAATGAATTCCGTTGGGCTTCCACATACTAGGTAAAATGGGGACTCAAGAACCATATGATCAGATGTCTGTTAATATCCATCGTTGGTTGGGGTTTCCGTGGTCAAAATTTAGGTAGGCGAGTCTTTAAATAATGATTGTTGATTACAGTCAGATCAACGGTCCACATATTTATACAATGTGAAAGTGGTCATGACTTACGTTAAAGGGTCGGTGGTTCTCACGAGAAGTTCCCACACAAGTCACATGTGAGTTAACTAAGATGAACACATGGTGGTCACTAAGGCCATAGTTACATTATTATGGGTGGTGTTATTATCACCCCTCAACCTCTTGCTATATCCTAAAGAAATTACCTTTTGGTCAACAAAGGGTAATGAACTCAAAGGCCTAAGTACTTGGTCACCCAACTAGTATTAGTACGTCCTTTTAAATAGGGTAGGGTAGTATACCCTTCCCTTTATAATTTTCTAATAGAAATTATTCAACTCCTTCATGAGCCCAAGTAGGCCAAGTGTCGTTGGTTGCTCTGATTCCACTTTGTAACAGACCCGACCCATTGAGGCTTCTAAGGGGTGGGGTGTCCAATTTTTCTTGGTTTAACTAACTTATCTTACTTTCTTCCATTCACATCTCCAACGTTCTTTGCTTATTCAAGGACTTTTCGATGACAACACCCTTTTATTCGCAGATTTATGGACTCACGGACTCTTGACTACATATCTTTATAATTTTTCTTTCACAAGTATGCCCATAAAATATCGACACTTAGCCATTTTCTCATCTTCGCGGACTCGTGGAGGTAAAATTCTACGACCCCAACTTTCATGAGTCTAAGGATTCTCGAGACTTAGTCAATTTTCCTCTTCGCGGACTCGCAGAGGTAAAATCCTACGACCCTAACTTTCATGAGTTTGAGGAGTCTCAACACTTAGTCATTTTTCCTCTTCCACCTTCTACTGACATGTAGCATCCATATTCCCTACGAGCCCTTGTCTAATTATGCCAAAACTATGTGACATGTGGCACCTTCTTAGGGTGACACATGGCCTTCTCTTGTCAGGACATGTGGTACTCACATAGGGTCTTCATTTCATGGATTCGACGATTCTAGTTCGATGACACCTGACTCGGTGGTGATTCGACAAGGATTATCCCTTGCACCTTCCTTCAATCACCCATTAGCATGTACCCTTTTTAGGTATAGTGGTGATACTAGTCAGTAGGGTACGTCATGATGACGTCACCCTTTTTTTTTCCCTTAGTCCCATTCCAACGAGATTCACCAAGATCTACGATGGAGTTTCATCGCGGCCTCACCCTGATGGACGGTCTAGATCATCCCTCAAATTCCAAGGTCATTCTAACCAAGAGGTTTCAACCTTGTTATCTTCCACGGACCCAACAGTATCGTATCATCAATGATCACTCCTCGACAAATCAACGACCCTTGTTGATTTTAGAGTATGGCTTTCTGCTCAGTGCCGATGGAGGGTCAAGATCTTTCCCTTTCATCCCAATCAACGACTGAAGCGAATTAAGGCTTATACATTGAATTAATAGTCCACGCCTGAACTTAGCCATATTGTGAATGTTTTTCTTTGAGTCCTTATCAAGTCCTACTGAGCCTCTAGGATGCTCACACTTGACCAAGGTACTCCATGGTTTCCTCCAAACTTCTTCACAGTACCCTATTCTTTGAAAAGACTGGTTGGGGTCAGGCATTCCAACCCCATGGCACACATTGTATATGTGTGTGTGTGTGTGTGTGTGTGTGTGAATGAGAGTACATGCATATTCCATAGGATTACAACGATACACACAGTGAGTAGGGGCACCTCTCCCCTCGGGTTAGTAAAGAGACCTTGAATTATACGTGTGCATAACAATCATAAATATTTGTATCCTTTCCTATGTACCAGACACACAACTTTATTCACGGGCATACATTCGTAAATAATTCTCACAAGAGAGGAAGTATTTGCAAGCAAGAATGTAAAACTCTTCATGAATTAAACATTATGCGCAATTTCTGGTGTCTCCAGAATACAAAATTTGATTTGCAAAACAAATGGTTACATCTATATATTATATTATTCATTAAACCATACACATAATCATGTCAATACACAAAGGTGGGCGAGACAGAAAATTGAGATATGCCAAAACTTGTAGAGAGAACTGCTCTCCACCCAACCGTAGGCAAGGTTGCATTAAAATCCACTACAACCAGCCACCCCAGAGCTAGGATACAATGTCATGAGAGGAGTTCCACAAGTTTTTTCTCTGGTAAGTCTTTATGCCCTTTCCCTCCCCTGTTTCTTCTCGTCTTCTTCCCTCAGGACCTCGTGGATCATGCCAGAAACGTCCTGAAAGTAATTTCCCATTTGTTCTTAACTCCTTTGGGAACTATACCAACTATATATATATATATATATATATATATATATATATATTAAAAATATATATTACAAAATCTATCAAGGCCCATTATCTATCCTTGATCACCCACGGGTTGGCTTATTGTTTTTCCATAATAACACTTATAATTACAGATTGGGAGAAACAAGGGTGTTACATTTATTAATTTAGACATTGTAATTATAATTTAGTTTATTAATTATTATTATCTATTTAACCTTTAGGGTTCTTTTTAGGGTTCCTTTTATGGTTTCTCATCTCAGCCGACACATTTAGCTCAAAATTATATCTCGCATCATGTATTTATTAGGAATATATGCAGCTTGTCTTTGATAATTAAGTCCCAAAGATGAATCCAATTACATATTTGAAACGTCAATTACAATGGCTCTTACTATGGACAATCTGGAAAATCTCTCTAAAATTCCTCACTAGAGAAATCTCAAAATGATAAATTAATCTAATTTATTCAAATTAAGGTTAATACCATGGAAACCCTACTTTATATGCTTCCTTTTCACACATGGAATGGCTATTTGGAGCTTTCTAGTTGTACACCCCCCTTTTTGGGCACAATTTTCAAGGCATGTAATAATTTATTGATAGGTTGGCACACTGTCTTGGGTTAGTTGGACACTTTTATGACATGGCATATGGATGAGTATTCTATTGATGATTTATAATTGCCTTGGCACTTTCTCCTAGGGCACACTTCACATGGAGAATATTTTATGATTTGTTGGGTGGTTGAGGTAGTTACATGGCACAATTTCTAGGGTGCACCTCTCTTGGATGCTCACTCATCTTTATTTTATATATATTTCGGCTACACTTGGCATCTTTGGCCTTCATTAGAGAGCACCCTCACCTTCTTGACTTGATATTATTTTATTTGGGGTGGCTATAGAGGTTGTTAATGGGAGATAGGTGGCACATGAGGAAAGTCACACTTGAGGCTTATCATGCTCTTGTACTTTGTCTCTTTTCTATTTTGGATATTATTCTTAGAAGGAACACTTGTGGAAGGTTTCTTCTTACTATTTTTGGATTCTCTTGGAGGGTGCACTTGTGGAGAGATAATCTACTTGATGTTTGGGGTTTTGACCATATCTTTCTTGTGGAGCACTCCATCCACTTGGCATCTAGCACATTCATCCATGGAGTTGGTTACCTTGGAATTCACACATGTGGAGTGGTTGCATGCATGCACATTATTGGAAGGTACATTTCATGTGGATACTTGGCATTTTACTTGGTTTAATGCATATATTCGGTGGTGCATCCCCTTCATGAGCATTATTTGGTGCATACTCTTACTATTTTTGGATAATTGTGAATTTCCTTTGAGAGGCTAGTTTCCACATGCTGTAACATGGTCAAACATTGATTATGGAGAGACCTAACTACTCCATTATTATAAAATTGTTTGACTTGTCATGGAGTTAGTTGAAAGATAATATATTTTATCATATGAGAGATTTAACTCACTCTATATAAAGATGAGTTTCTCTCCATTTCATTTGTAATTGGGTAGTTTGCAATTGGAGGATTGTGAAAGAGAGAAGTGATATGAGATTAGCGAGATTGGAGATTATTGATGTAGAGCTTGGATATTCTGGAAGACTAATGAAGAAGTGAGATTGATCTACTTTTTTGTATGTTTATGTATACGCTCTTCAATTTTGTTGTTAATTGTGTAGAAAACTTCTTTCTATCATTTTGATTTGAAGGCCTATTAAAGAAATTTGTTTTCATTTAGGAGTAAAGCAACATGAGAGATTCTCCCTCTTACTTTCCTTGCTATTATAATTATGTTTTATTTCCTTCATCCAATAAACTAGTTGTTGAAATGTAATCATAATTTAATCTAATATGACAACACCTTCAAATTTTTTTGATAAGTAGCACCCCTAGCTCTCCAAGATTAAGTTTCCACACATTAATTTCCAACAAACACTTAAGGTTTAATTGCATCAAATTAGTTCCCTTTACGTTAATTATATACTCAAATGATGGAACATATCAACAAGTTATTTCGTCCCAAATTAGTTGAATTGTGACACATTAGTTCCTTCATGCAATATTTAAGGACTACATTAGCCCATAGATTGATAAGCACTAGTCCCATGAAAGCAAAGGAAAATATATGAAAGACTACTCCAACCAAGTAGGCTACTTCATCTCCCATAATTCATATGATAGTTTTTTGCATCAAATGAATCTTGAGCATTGGTTTCCTTCTTCTAAAAGATATTACATATTTCTCTTTTGAAGTTGAACTTGTTTTGACATTATGGTTAATGATATATTGTACAATGTAATGACCCTATGTTATCCTTGATATCTCAAGAAAGATCATGATAATAATATGGAGGTTGGGAGGTTTTGCACACTCTTATACCATTTTCAAAAACTTATGGAACTTCGTTTATCATAGGTTGATAGAAAAGTTTAAAAATAGCTTTACTATAAGGTAACATAGAAATATTTTGAAAATTATATAAAACTTTTTACATGTGAAAAAAAGGAAGTTGTCTGTATCCTCACTTATTACATATAAATTTTGAAATTAGAGTTGGATGGCTAGTTCAAGTCCATTTACCATGTGTTAACACTATTTCCTAGTGGCCTTGTCATCTATTGGCATGTCATATGCAAGGATTGAGCTTTGGTAGACATGCATTAATTGATATACAAAATAGTAAGCATATTGCATGACATACAAAATAGTAAGCATGGAAAGGTTGTATGAAAATGTCCTCTTTTTATAAAAGTTATGTGAATATGGTTCTAATGTATTGGTGCATCTTTGCATTTATTTGATTGGTAAAATCTAGTGTGGTATACGTACCCTACTCCCTTCTGGATTTGAACTCGTGACCTCTTAAGAGGAAACACGTGTTCTTAACCATTAGGCCCACTCAGGCTGTATTAAACACTAAGAGAGATAAAAAAATAATTGATATGTAAATCTTTTAGTACTTAAACCATCTCAAATTGATGATGTAAGTAGATTAAAAAACAATCATTAATGAAACCAAATAGAACTAACTGGGATTCATTTTCTTCCAATAATTGATATGACTTAGTTTTCACTCAAATTCATTTCTAATTGATATGACATGACTTAGTTTTCACTCAAA
This sequence comes from Picea abies, assembly GCA_900067695.1. Lineage (NCBI taxonomy): Eukaryota > Viridiplantae > Streptophyta > Pinopsida > Pinales > Pinaceae > Picea > Picea abies. The sequence goes on along the minus strand of CBVK0103907305.1, from coordinate 5,871 downwards.
TTCATTTCTAATTGATATGACTTAGTTTTAATATCCATAAAATATATTTATATCATGAATTTAGTTTTATAAAATGTATTTATAAAATATAGTCTCAGTGGGTCTAATGGTTAAGAACATATGTTCCTCCTAAAAAATCACAAGTTCAAATCCAGAGGGGATAGGGTATGTATAACTCAGTAAACATGGATTTACCAGTTTCCAAAAAAAAATACTATTATCAAGATAATGATGTAAACATCTTATTATGCCATGTAGACTTGAGTTTGAAAACTAAGCAATTTGAACCAATGTCCAAAACTGTTCGAAAATTTCGAAAAAGAAAACAACTAGTTAAAGTTGTAACAGTTCTAAAAAACAGTCATTTGTAACTTGGGGTTTTACAAACTAGGGCTGGATATAGAATGGCACGGGTTTGCAGGGCCAGCCGTTTCCTCGTCACTAGAGGCAGATTCATTGTCACTAATGTCTTCGCCACTTTCCTCTTCCTGTTTCCCTCCCAAATCTTCTGCCTTCGCATACCGAATACAGTATTCTAAAACACAGTACAAAAGAAACGAATGATAAGAATAGGCCAAGGATTATATATTAAAACATAATTAGCATACATTTTCACCCAAAAGTCTATCAATCTTGCAGTGCTTGAGATAATAGAGGGTTTAGTTTTTATTGCACTAGTACAACCAAATAAAACTATACATGTCCTCTGTATCTAAAGCTTTCAATTTAAGGGAATGGAAAATTAGCTGTCTGCTAACTCAGTAAACACACCCAGAAGAATGTTCCCGAAGAAATCTTTGGATACGATGTACAAATAATTCAGGTAAAGAGGATAAATACATAAAGTGAATCAGCAAATTTGTTGGAGCAAATTTCTAATGCAAATTAGGCAAAGCATTGATGAAGTCACCTTTCACCTTCTGGTCATAAGCATCTCTGTCCTGCGTCATTAAGGCCCCTGCCTCCTCATTCAAAGGATCCTCTGGATTAGGATGTAATAGAAGTTCAGGAAGAAAGAATTCGAATACATTCACGAGATCTGCAATATCAATACAAGAAGCAATAAATTGACTAAAAGATTGAGGATAGAGGATTGCTGTAAACCAAGATGAAAAAACAAAACAGACTTATTTCTTAGAAATCACAGAAACGCACTAGACTCTTGAAGTAATCAAGAAAAGTTGCGTGGTTAGATTTTATTCCTTTTTCCCTTACCGTAGATTGGACTCCAAGTCTGATTAAGAACGTCCAGACAAACGGAGCCAGACCTGAAGTCCCAAGAAAATGAAGCCCAGTTAGTAAAATAACTCAAATGGAACAATTTAGGGTGACTCGGCACAATCAGTTTTCAGTCTCGTTAAAATTTTAAGTTTTGATTGGATAGTCTACAAAAATTTATGTTTGCTAAAATATTATTACTTTCGTGCATAGAGTATAGATAACCCTTTCATGTATCTCAGATAGCAACACAACAGTAGGCTGGCCAAGTGTAACACTTTCTCTTATGCAGTTAGATTATATAATAAGTGTCCAACCAGCTTCATACACTGCATGCACTACAAACCAGAGTTTCATGAGGAAGCATGCCCTGCATACAGAGGACAGAGAAATGGGGTGGGGATATCCTCTGCATTTGGCTATTGATGGGAATGTCCCTTGTGGCAGGAGTCTGTCCGAGGCAGAATTAACCGATCTCGACTTTCTTCTAATAGTGGAACAGGGGAAGCCAAATTGGAGAAACAATAAGTGGGAGCGCAACAAGAACAGAGTAGTGGAAACTCATGCCCAGCCAAAATCCTAGCACAATTTGGAAAAGGTCCTTTGCAAAATCCCGGTAGAACCCCTTCTTCAGTATGTGACCCCCAAAAAATCCAAAGAACAAACCTAAACCAAAACAGTTGAAATTGATGACTACATTAAATTGAATTAGCTATGTAAAGTAACAAAATCCCAAAATATTTTGCTAGTTTGGAATGGGTACGTACGCCTCATCAACATTGGGATGGTAGATCTTATTCATAAAACCAATTGATGGTGATGCGTATGGATAATCAGCTGGTAATTCCACATGAACCTTCCACGCTCCACCTTGGTAAAGACCTAAGATCAATACAGAGTCCAGACAATTTTAGCATCCCAGCCATTTACTCATTAAAAATTAAATAGTAATCAATAATTCAAAGTTATAACAGAAGAGCTCAGACCACAACACCATTTCATACATGCACATAAGTTAATAATGTAGCAGCTAAAAACCATCACCAAATACAATATTGGTCAGTCAAAGAATCCTTCAAATTTGCAAATTACAGCTTCTCATCGGGAAATCTTGAAATGTATTAAATCTACCTCGAGTTCAAGTCAAGACTGAACCAATCAACAATAGTATTGTGAGACTTCTTAACAAAATGGTCTCCTCACCTATAATAAATAAATACAGTGAAGTTATAACTTCAATACCATAATATTTATAATAACATGTTAATATAGGACTATAACCTGTTTTGTTAATTGAATATAGCTAGAATGGTTTGTGTTGAGGGGTGTTTTCACCCACTCAAGTTCAATTCCTGTAAGTGATATGTTGAGTTCTTAAATGAGCATGTTTTCTATAAAATCTGGTTTACATTAGGTACCACCTTAAGTAGCATTCTCGAAATGAGGAGAAGTGCTCAATGAATTTTCCCAATAATATTCCAAGGAAAAAAAAAAACTATAACCTATTTTAATGTTCTGAATAGACATCAACACGTCTGACCAAACTTGTTTTATCACATAAAAGTCTGCTGTGATAGAGCAGATGTGGCAGCCAAAATAGAGATGAAATACAGAGGACTGTATTGAAGACCTTTAATGGATAAAATCTAGAAACCATATCACAGGATATGATTCCAAATGAAATGTTAGCAGATTCATAAAACTGATTAAAAAAATCAGAAAGACTACTGCAATTTTTCATATCTTGTGATACAGTAGATGAAGGAGTCACAGTAGAGGTTGAATAAAGGGACTACATTGAAGAGATTTAGAGAATAAAATAAAAAATAAAATAACATAGGACATGACTTTCTGTTTGGGTAGTCGAATCTACAAATTGTTATAGTTTCCACCTGGATTCAAATCCTGTTTGTAACATGTTTGCTCTTTATGAATTAATTGTTGAATGAGACTAACAAGGTATAGGCACTTTCATTCTCGCTTACAGAATTGAGAATAGAACCAGATTTCACATGTAAAAAAACACATCAGATTTCACATGTAAAAAAACACATAGGACATTCCAAATGAAAAGTTGAAAAAATAAAGAAACTAAAAGGTAACTTAGGTAACTTGTGCAACAAAGGTTAGGAAAAATACCTTAATTAAGGTTAAAAAATATATGTTGTGAGAAGGTAAAACCAAACAGACTATGTGTGCAATTTGCCAAGTTGTAAGGACATTGTAAAATAAAAAAGACTGCGCAACTTCCCAAGTTGTAAGGACATTGATACTATGTTACAGAATCAGAAACGGGAAACGGATACACCAGATGAAGGAGTCACAGTAGAGGTTGAATAAAGGACTACATTGAAGAGATTTAGAGAATAAAAGAAAACAACATAGGACATGATTTAGTGTTTGGGCAGTTGAGCCAAGAAATTGTTATCGTTTCCAGTTGGATTTAAGTCCTGCTTGTAACATGTTTGCTCTTCATGAATCAGTTGAATGAGGCTAGTAAGTTACAGGCAATCTTATTCTCTCTTACAGTTTTGAGAATAGAATCAGATTTTATTTGTAAAAGATTTTATTTGTAAAAAACATAGGACATTCCAAATGAAAAGTTAAAAAAATAAAGAAACTGAAAGGTAACTTAGGTAACTTGTGCAATAAAGGTTAGGAAAAATAGCTTAATTAAGGTTAAAAAAAAACATGTTGAGAGAAGGTAAAACCAAACAGACTATGTGTGCAATTTGCCAAGTTGTAAGGACATTGTAAAATCAAACAGACTATGTGTGCAATTTGCCAAGTTGGAAGGACATTTATACTGTGTTACAGAATCAGAAACGGGAAACGGAGGGAGATAGGAATGGAACAAGAAATGGGAAACGGAGGGAAATAGGAATGGAACAAGAAATGGGAATGGAACAAGAAATGGGAAAAGGAGGGAAATAGGAATGGAACAAGAAATGGGGCTACAGAGTTCCAGGCCATGTTACCAGAAAAAAGAAATGGGCTAGAGAGTTCCAGGGTATGATCAACACGGACCCACGTCCCTTCTACCAGCATATATTATAATTTACACATCAAATTGATTAGTAATATACAAATGTGGAACGAGAATGAAATGAGAAATGGGCCTCCTGGGTGACATAGGTTTCATGGGATAAGAAACCTGAGCCCACCACTCTTACAAAATATAGTATGCATATAAATGGATCCGTAATCTACTAACGTAATGTCAAGATGGAAATGGGAACAGGAACAAAACTAGAAGCAGGTCTCCTGGTCAGGTTTCTGGCAGCATAGCACTGAGGAAAGAAGACTACATAAATCTTACGATGATGTTATACTAGATTTAAGCAACAGAGCATCACAATAGTCAAATGAGGCGCTATAAACTATTTCAGCTGAACAGAAACAATTTACATTTTACTAAATTATTATCTCTGAAGAAAAGAAAAGAACAGAACAATAAGAACAGAAAAGAAAAAACAAAGAAAGAAGAACAATGGAAGTCTAACTTACTGTTTTCCGGTCCATTGAACACCACATAGAATTCATTGGTCGAATCATTTATCATCTCCACTTGATGGTCCTTCATCATACTGCCCAATGGCAGACACTTTCCAGTTAGCCAATGCAAAACCAACTTCATATGATATCAAGAAGAAGCGAGCAAACCAGTAACTCTAAACCATAACAGATACCCAATTCAACAAGAAAAAAAAAAGATAATATTAGTGACTGAAAATATGCAGAATGGCTTTGAAACTTACAGCTTCATGAAATCTGTATGCCTGCGCTTGCTTGGAGAACACATGGTGTGGGGCTCTGAATGAGATCGCATACAATTCAATTCAGCGTACTTTCGTTTTCTTCCCACTTGTCCTCCTAGGTTTTATAGATGTTATTGGCCCATGCAGCCTATAAACCCACCACAGCGTTCGAGAGCCCACGAAAAAATCCTGGGGAGGTAGGATTTCGATAATAAATGCCCTGTTAATGGTATTATAAAAAAAACATGGAAAAAGGACCGAATCTCATTCGAACTGTAATTACATATCACAAATAGGCTCTAAACTGTATATAAATATCATTAAAAATTGAAAATTGTTAGTTGCATTAATGTGTTTTTTTATATTGGTTATGGTCAAGTCTGGAGTAAATATGCTCGAAACTGTATATAAATATCATTAAAAATTGATCGGAGCCTCCGCATTGGCAAATTTGGTCGCTTTATCATTAAAGCGGTCCCATAAATGAAAATTGTTAGTTGTATGAATATGTTTTTTTTATATTGGTTATGGTCGAATCTGGAGTAAATATGTTGTTTTTAGTTAGATGTTTAAAAAAAAAATTATCATATTCAAATATAAAATTAATAACTAATTATTTATAATAAAAATATAGATAATAATTTTATTTTTATAATAATAATAATATATTTATATATTGAAATGCGATAGTTGTTTAGATATAAAACTAGAGAAAATCCCACCCATTAAATAAAATAGTTGGAGCAAAAGTCGTAGTTGGTAAACTTGGGCTCTTTAAAAAATGAAAAGTTAATCACTCTGAGGTGGCAATCAGCTAGCCATCATAGTAAATTTTAAATAAGATTAAGTAAAAGTAAAAAAATAAACATGTAAACAGATGTCTTTATAATAGTGA
>CBVK0103907292.1:0-11632 GCA_900067695.1 Picea abies | reverse complement strand
GGGGGGGGGGGGGGGTTGGGAAGGGATCAAACTTTGTAAAATTAAACATAATTGTTACAATTTCCCAAATTTAATATTTTTTCCTTTTTTCCTTTAGAAACATAAACTTCTCTTTATAAAGTTTTAAGTTTTATCAAATGGTGATGTCGGGAACCTTCCCAAGTAAAAAAAAGAGGATATGATGTCCAATTTTCATTCAATGTTAAACCAAGTGAAACATGTCTCCCATATATTTCTCCCATGATGTCTATTCTTTTGTGATACAATAACAATTGTGATGACAAACATAAAGTGGAAAATCCCTTCAATGCTTAGTTTAGTTAGTTGAAACGTGACAAGTTTTGTCATAGTATAAGGCATGATAAACATGGCATATGAAACATTTAGAGTATATATGGACAATATATGTACATAATAGTGTATTTTTGCTCTCCACTAGACCACAAAAACTTCTTATTTCTTTAGAGAATATCTATATCCAACATCAACAATGCCCATTGTAATAGACCTTTCCTATACAACCAATACACATCCTTTCATTGTGCCAACATCCTCATGTCCTAGTGCCAATTCCAATCCAATTTATATGGATTGCTTCATTATATAATTTTTCATATATCTTGGTACTTTCTAGGTGGAAAATAAGAGGAATTGGCTTGTAGGGCCCAATTTAGTGGTAGGTCCCAACTTGGAGATTTAGGGTCTGAAACCTTCCAGATCCATTTTGAGGCATCAAACAACACTTTTGGGGGTCAAAAATTTGTGAGCATATCTCCCATCCCCTTGACACTATTCTACACATCGATCCCTTTCCAATGGTGCAAAAATCACCTTAATAAGAGCTCATATGTGGAATTTATGCCTACTGCAAATTGACCTACCTTGTTGACCACCATGGTATCGAGTGGATTCCACATCAACCTCCATTACTCACACATGTTGGGATAGTCATGTGGGAATTTCAAGAAGATTCTACAAGGTTGAAAACCTTATCTCTAATTGAGGATTAATGCATGCAAAAACCCTAACCCTAGACGACTATCAAGTTATATTAAATCTTGGGTCACTAGGAGGAGAGGGAGTTCCATTATTTTAGCATTGTACTTGTTCCATAGTTGAGTAGATCATATAGGAGTGGGATTTGAGAGAATAACATAGGAGGAATATGATTATGTAGTAGCCATTCAAGCCACAATATGAAAGGCAACTCCATAATGAGTGTATCTTTCTTTGTATTTTCATTTCATTATCGAAGAAAAGAGAGCACGAAATAGGCCTCACCTTCTAGCTAGGTTTTCTCCCATATTCCATTTCCCATGATACATCTTGTGTTCATTTTCTTAGTATTTCATTTCCCATGATACATCTTGTGTTCATTTTCTTAGTATTTCATTTTTGTATTTTCAATTATTTCATTAATTCGATCAATAATCTAGTGATAATAAGTCTGAGATCTAAGGAAATAAACCTGATAATAAAATATTTGTTATGATGAATTGTTCCAGTGGAATATCCACAACAGTTTACAGATAATATTGGTATCACAATAAGTTTTATTTGGGTTTTTTAGTGGGAAGTTGTGGGATCTACGAATTGTCTTAAGAAGGAAGTCACATAAACCTATCCTTGGTGGATGAGATAATTAATAACAACCCTCGAGATGCAGCATAAGAGATATTTGCAAGTCTGGAAGAGAAAGTTGTTGATATCTATCATACCTAGACCTCCTCATGGAAATTTTAGTGAACACGTTCAATTTTTTTGGGGAGGTTGGTGGCTCTAAATCAAAATTTGGATTGGATGAGAAACTAAGAGATAGTGAAGACCTAGAAAAGAAGTTGAAAAAAGAGCCTCAGAAAGAGTAGCCAAGTTCTATTACCATCACTCCTTCACAAAAAAAAATTATGTTGTTAAGTGGATATAAATCCTTATAAAGGTGAGATTTATGTTGTTAAGTTGAATCATTGGTTGTGACAGTTAGACGTGTATTTCAATGTCCATAATATAGATGAAGAGAAGAAAATTTTCTTTGTCCCACTAAAAATATACAACCATGCACTAACCTGGTGGGAAATCCACATGAAGACACTTAGGGTGGAGGGTGATCCACCAGTAACTAAGTCAGAGGATTTTAAAACCTTCATCAAGTCCCAATTCTACCCTATTGGATATGTAGAGGACTAATGGATATGTTGGAATCACTTAATCAAGTAGATGCATGGGAAAAATCTGCAAGAGTACACCATTGAGTTCAAGAAGATGGAAATCATGTTGGGTATATCTCCCAAGAACCCAAACTTACTCCTCAAGCATTTGGGGGGTCTACATATTAATTTGCAAAAGAAAGTGATGCTCCTCAAACCAAGGACCGTTGATGAGGCATGTGTAAGAAAAATACTTGGAGAACATGGGCCATAAGAAAGGGAAACCAAACCATGTTTTCAAGAAGGGGAAGAAGAAGTGGAAAGGAAAAGACAATAAAACAAAAACTATTGTACATCAGTGCAAGGATCCAAACAACCACTGCAAGAATTGTAATATTGATGGTCACACGGAATATAAATGTTGGAAGCTACATCCAGAGATGACTCTAAAGAACCGTAAGAAGGATGTCAACAAGAAGAAATTTTTAAAGGATGCAAAGGTCAAAGTCACTAAATAGTGTAATATCAAGTTTTCTATAAGTGCATATTTTATTAATGAAGTGGAGTTATATATAATACCCCTTGATATGTGTGGTGTAGTGTTTGGAAGACACTACATGTATATGAGGGATGTGATCTTTATGTGAAGAGAAAAATGATACCTCTTTATCAAGGATGGGAAGTATTACATCATCAATGCACACAAAGGTAAATCGAATATCTCTTTGGTAAGTGCCAATGAAACCAAAAAGTTGATCAGTTCTAGTAAGAATTGTGTATTTCTTTTCTTAAGATAGAAACAACTAAGGGAGGAATTGGTGAGTAAAGGAATCTCTAGGGGGATGTAAAAAAAAGTAGAAACAACAGTTGGAGGATTTGTTGTAGGCATACAAAGGAGTGTTCTAAGATCCTAAAGGAATTCCACCTAAGAGGTAAGTGGAGCATGAGATACAGTTGTTTTCTAAATCCCCATTACCAAATATTAGGTTGCATAGATATACTAATCTACAAAAAATCTTGGGAGGAGCATGTACAACATGTTGAAATGGTATTACAACAATTAAAAGAGAAAAAACTATATGCAAAGACTTCCAAGTGTTCCTTTGGGGTCCAAGAAGTGGAATGTTTGGGTCATAGTGGAATGAATGTGTCAAAGTGGAACCTAACAAAATTAAAGATATGATGGAATGGATAATTCCAAAAAAATTGAATATTCTTAGAGGATTCTTAGAATTGACAGGGTATTACCATAAGTGTTTCAAGAATTATGGTCAAATAGCAACACCTCTAACAACATTATTAAAAAAAGGAATTTTTTTTAAACTCAAGAAGCAACCAAATGTTTTGAAAAAATTAAAGAGGCTATGTGCACAACTCTTCTCCTAGCCACACTTGAATTCAATTTTTTTTTTTTATTATGGAGCTTGTTATCTTAAGACATCTCATTGGTGCGTCTTTTTAAAGAGAGAAGGAAGGCCACTTGTCCTTGAAAGTGTCCAGCTTAAAGGAAAAAAAATTCTCAAATCCATTTATGAACAGGAAAGTTGGTCATTTTTTTCCCTTCCTGGTATGAGCAACCAGGGCCTAGTTCTCATCATTGTTTCCTTTCTACTTGCCATTCCTTGACTCTATACGAGCCTCCTCCTAGATGCAATCGGTCCACAGACTGTCAAATTATGGCAATGTCTTTCATGCACAAATGGTTCCCAAGACCCGTAAAAACCATTCAATGTCACACTCACCAAATCTGTGTCATCAACTGCCTCACCAATGGTTGCAAGCTAATCACGAATATGAGTGATTTTCATGAGGTAGCTAGAAACTGTATCTGAATTGGAAATCTCAACAAATTGGAGATGATGCCTCAAAATCATCTTCCGACTTGTATTATTCATACATATCCTTGGTTTTATTCTTCTTGGAAATGTGAGGAATCAGGTGATCCTTCACAGAATCCAACACCATCTACTTGGATTTCACTTCCTTTTTCTTATGAGATGCCAATAGTAGGACTTGGAACCATCGCATCAACATGCTCTTTGAGATCATTCCCTTCCAAGAGAAGAAGAACCCTGACCTTCCAAGCCTGAAAATTTCTTGCTCCTTCCAACCAGTCCACTATCTTAAGAGTGTTCACCATTGTTACTTGCTCAGAATAAAAACAAAAACCTACAACAAAAAATTTGTTGTACCACCAATCTGCAACTGCTTGTGTCTCAAGAAGATGACCCTTCTTTTTCTTCAAAGTCTTAGCTCTTATACCATGTCATTTATTTATGCATCTAATTTCAGATCTAAAAATTTATTTCAAGTAACTCAAACAATAAATTCTAAAGTTGTTATCACTGAATAATTTTACACTGAAATTATGACAGAAAATTACAGCAGCGAAAACATAAATATCATAGAGTAATTATCCATGGACATGAGACACAATTTTCTACTCTGTAAATTTTCCAAATTCAAAATATTCTTAGGGAAAAATCAATGCTCTCAGCAATAAAAAAATCACCAAGTATGAGGACAAAACTAGTCCTCTCAAAACCACAAAAATCAGTAAAATATCCCAGGAAAATTCCCAATTTGCAAACATGTTCTAGCATACATGTTGTACGACCTCTATGGCCTACTAACAACACTTTGTACAACCTGAAACCTACCCAGAAATTTGTACATGTGGACTATCACATGTACGGCCTAATTCTGTTGTACCATTATCACACGTGTGGTTGTGCAGAGATGTTTCGTACCACATGTGTGGCATGTTTGTACCTTTCCATGTCACATGTGTGTCTTCCCTTCTGGATGTACAATATGCTCCACACGTGCGGTATTCTCTCATATCCTCACACATGTGAACTAACACGTGTGGCCTTCTTCTTAGTTGAGAATAAAAAAATCAGAAAGACCAAGAAAAATCTAGGCCAGATTTGTCAAAATTACAGAATTTTCCTTACTGAAATCACCAAGCCTCTTAGCACAAGTGCTCACTCACTTATGCTAACTCCATAATGTCATAGTAAGATTGTCACAATCTCTCATAGCCTTCTATAGGAGTCCGAAGTGAGTTTAGAATCCATTAGCTTACTCTAAGGAGCCATCCACTAAACTTGTTGGAATAATGATTCATTTGTATATTCTAGAATAATTGTCGTTAGTTGTTATATCTCAAAGATCTAATTAGAGTTAGAAAAATATGATTAAGAGATTTGTGGAGATATTATTGAGTGAATTAAGGAGTAATTGTTGAGAGATTATAGAAGATGGTTGACTCGTGAGACATCTCCTCTCGATGTATAAATGTATGTTTTGGTAATGAATACGTTTGAGATGAGTGTGCATTATTGTTGAATATATTTTCTATGTTAATTTTTTGGTGTAATATTCATTTGGTATTAGAGTTAAGGTGAGAAGTTGTCACCATATCATTGTATGTTTTTGTAAGTATGTTTTCAACTCCCAAAGAAAAACGTAGACAAGAGTGTTGCATGGAGACCGAGACTATGTGAAAAAAATGGCGTGAAGATGAGCGTCATGGAGAAACTAAATAAGTGGAACATGCTTTTTCCACAAGGCATGGAGGAAGAGGAAGAAGCAAGGGTCAATATCACAATCAGAATCAGAATAGGCATCCACAACAACCACAAAATTATCAAGGAAATGCATCTACCTCAAGAGAAAGAGGAAGAAGTCCAAGTTAGTTCAAAGGAAAAAGCAAAGAAGGATCTCGTGGAAGAGGAAGAGGAATAGATGGATCTCGAGAAAGACAAGGCCCACAGTGTTATTATTTTCATAAATTTGGTTATCTTGAAAAAGATTGTTATGCAAGATTGTGAGATATGGAACACAAAGGTGCCAATACAATTTTTGAAGAAACAATGAATGAGAAGTTATTCATATCAAGTTTTATGGAACATAATGAAGAAAGTGAAGCTTGATATATTGATTCGAGATGTTCAACTCATATGACATCTCAGGAGGAATTGTTTACTAGAATAAGTGACAATTATTCTTGTAAAGTTATATTTGGTGATGATAGAATTTCTGAAGTTAAAGGAAAAGGAACAGTTGCAATTTCAGCATTGCATGGAAAGAAGAAGTTTATTGAGGACACATTATTGACACCAGCATTGAAGAAAAACCTACTTTTTGTAGGTCAGATATCACTACAACAAAACAAGAAATTAGCGCCTAAAATAGCAACGGAATTTAGTGTATTTTACTCCATGAATCAGACACCTTTTCTGGCGCAAAACGGGGCGCAATATGAAATTTTTATAATTGTGCCATATTTAGTGTCGAAATTAGCGCTAGAAAAATAACGTCAAGTTTAGCACCAGGAATAGCACCAGGTTTAGCACTAGGTGTAGCACCAGGAATAGCACCAGGTTTAGTGCCAAGTGTTGCTTCCAGTTTTTCTTTTGATATCCCTTCCAATTTTGCTTCCATTTTTGCATTTGTTTTTTGCTTCCCGTTTTACGTTCAGTTTTTCTTCTGATATGGCTTTGAATTTTGCTTCCAGTTTGACTCCAGGAATAGAACCAAGTGTTGCTTCCAGTTTTTCTTCTGACATGCATTCCAATTTTTCTTCCATTTTGGCTTCTGGTTTGGCTTCCATATTTTCTTCTGATATGGCTTCCAATTTTTCTTCCAGTTTGGCTTCTGGTTTGGCTTCCAGTTTTACATCTAGTTTTTCTTCTAGTTTTTCTTTCTGTTTTGCTTCCCGTTTTGCTTCTAGTTTGGGTTCCAGATTTTCTTCTGGTGTGGCTTCCAATTTGGCTTCCATTGTTGCTTCCTTTCTTGCTTCCAACAATGCTTCTTGTTTTACTTACAATTATTAATTTAATATGTTTTATTTCAATTTAATTAGTTAAATATATCATGTCTTTTAAATAACTTCTATGATTATACAATAAGTCATATAATTGCATTTGAAATATTTTATAAGATAACATCTATAAAGAATTTTTTAGGGAAACGTACATCCATACAAATTAACCACATCATTATACTTATTAAATCTCTATCAAAATAGAATCTACAACATCCAGTATATATAAAATAACAAGATAATTCCTTGACAAGCCATGCCTTGCCTTGACATGTCTTGCCTTGCCTTGACATGCCATGTTTTTCCATGTCTTGTCATGCCTTACCATGAATTTCCTTGTAATTCCTTGCCTTGTCATGCCTTTCCTTGATATCCCATGCCTTGCCTTTCCTTTCCTTGTCATTCCTTTTCCTCACATGCCTTGCCTTGACATGCCTTGCCTTGACAGACCTTGTCTTGCATTGGCATGCCTTGCCTTGACATGCCATGTCTTGCCTTGCCTCGACATGCCATGCCTTGCTTAGCCTTGTCATGCCATGCCTATCCTTTCCATGCCTTTCCTTGACATATATTTTCTTTCCTTGACATGTCATGCCTTGCCTTGCCTTGACATGCCATGCCTTGCCTTCCCATGCCCGCATTGCCTTGGCATACCATGCCTTGCCTTCCTGTGCCCGCCTTGCCTTAACATGCCATGCCTTGCCTTGACATGCCATGCCTTGCCTTGACGTGCATTTCCTTGCTTTGACATGTCTTTCCTTGACATGCCTTGCCTTGACTTCACATGCCATTGCCTTGCCTTGACATGCCATGCATTTCCTTGCCTTGACATGCCATGCCTCGCCTTGCCTTGATATGCCATGCCTTGCCTTGACATGTCATTCCTAGCCTTTCTATGCCATGCATTGACATGTCTTTCCTTGCCTTGCCATGCCTTGCCTTGATAATCCATGCCTTGCCTTGACAAGCCATGCATTTCCTTGACATGTCTTGCCTTGCCTTGACATGCCATGCTTTGCCATGCATTTCCATGCCTTACCATGACTTTCCTTGCAATGCCTTGCCTTACTATGCATTCCCTTGCCTTTCCTTGCCATGCCTTTCCTTGACATTCCTTTCCTTTCCTTGTCTTTCCTTGCCATGCCTTTCCTTGACATGCATTTCCATGCCTTTCCCTGACATGCCTTGACATGTGATGCCTTGTCTTTCCATGCCATGCCTTGCCTTGACATGCCTTTCCTTGCCTTGACATGCCATTGCCTTGCCTTGGCATGCCATGCCTTGCCTTGCCTTGACATGCCATGCCTTGCTTTAACATTCTTTTCCTTGCCTTGCCTTGCCATGCCTTTCCCTGACATGTCATGCCTTTCCTTGACATGCCATGCCTAGCCTTTCCATGCCCTATCTTGACGTGCCATGCCTTTCCTTGACATGTCTTTCCTTGCCTTGACATGCCATGTCTTATCTTGCCTTGGCATGCCATAAATTTTCTTGACATTCCTTGCCTTTCTACACCTTGCCCTAACATGCCTTTCCTTGACAATACATGCCTTCCCTTGCCTTTCCATGCCTTGTATTTCCATGTCTTGCCTTGACAAGCCATGCCTTGCATTGACATGTCTTTCACTGCCTTGACATGCCTTGCCTTGACATGTCTTTCATTTCCTTGACATGCCATGCCTTGCCTTGAAAATCCTTGCCTTTCTTTGGCATGCCTTGCTTTGGCATGCCTTTCCTTGACATGCCATGCATTTCCTTGACATTCCTTGCCTATAATTAACAAGCCTTTCCTTGATATACCTTTCCTTGCATTGACATGCCATGCCTTGCATTGACATGCCTTGCCTTGACATGCCTTTCCTTGACATGACATGCCTTTACTTGCCTTGACATGCCATGCCTAGCCTAGCCATGACTTTCCTTGACAAGCCATGCCTTTCCTTGACATGTCTTGCCTTGCCTTGCCATGCCTTGCCTTGACAATTCATGCCTTGCCTTAACAAGCCATGCCTTGCCTTGACATTTCTTGCCTTTCCATGCCATGATTTTCCATGTGTTTTCATGCCTTACCATGACATGCCTTGCAATGCCATGATTTTCCATGTGTTTTCATGCCTTACCATGACATGCCTTGCAATACCTTACCTTTCCATCCATTCCCTTGCCTTTCCTTTCCATGCCTTTCATTGACATTCCATGACTCGCCTTGACATTCCTTGCCTTGCCTTTCCTTGCCATGCCTTTCCCTGATATGCCTTGCCTTGCCTTGACAGATCTTTCCTTCCATTGGCATGCCTTTCCTTGACATGCCTTGCATTGACATACCTTGCCTTTCCTTGACATGCCTTGCCCTGCCATGCCTTTCCATGCCTTGCCTTGACATGTCTTTCCTTGACTTGACATTTCATTCTATGCCTTGCCTTGACATGCCATGCCTATCCTGGCCATACCTTTCCTTGACAAGCCATACCTTGCCTTGACATGTATTTCCTTGCCTTGCTATGTCTTGCCTTGCCTTGATATTCCTTACCTTGACAAGCCATGCCTTGCCTTGACAAGCCATGCCTCGCCTTGACAAGCCATGCCTCGCCTTGACATGCCTTGACAAGCCATGCCTCGCCTTGACAAGCCATGCCTCGCCTTGACATGTCTTTCCTTGGCTTGACATGTCTTCCCTTTCCTTGACATGTCATGATTTTCCATGCGTTGTCATGCCTTACCATGACTTTCCTTGCAATGTCTTTCCTTGCCATGCATTCCCTTGCCTTTCCTTGCCATGTCTTGCCTTGACATGCCATGCATTTCCCTGACATGCCTTGCCTTTCCTTGACAGGCCTTTCCTTGACATGCCATGCCTTGCATTAACATGCCTTGTCTTGCCTTGACATGCCATGCCTAGCCTTGCCCATGCCTTTCCTTGACATGTCATACCTTGCCTTGCCTTGATAGAGATCATTAGATATGATATTATTACATTCCATATTTCACTAATAAGAGAAAAAGGAATTGATATGATATTATTACATTCCATATTTCACTAATAAGAGAAAAAGGAATTGTGCAAGTACCCCATTCTTTTAATAAGTCCCCTACTTTCAATAAGATAGTTTCCCTTCCTGAGCATTAGTGAAGCATCTGTACACATTGAAAAATAAATATACATTTATGTACATTCTCCATTCAAAGAAAAATAAAGAGAATAAGATAGAAGGTAAGTTCTTCATCCTTAAGTTCAGTTACCCCTGAGCTACCAGCGAATAAGCTAGTACCCTGAGCGGAAAGAGAATAAGCTATAAGGGATTACTATTATTAGTCCTGTTCCATTCCTATAAATCAATTGTTTGTTATGTTGATGAAGGCTAAAGAGGATACATGTTAAGGGTTAACGGTAGGATATAGGCTAAGGGTTAATGGTGAAAGGCAAAAGGAAGGTGAAAGAAAGGCTTGGTGTTGTTCTAGGTTGAAGGTTGCTTCTTTCTATCGAGCTAGGAAAAAGGATTCATTCAACTGGTTTGCACCGTCCGTTCAGCCACAGTCGCTATTGTGCATGCCAAATTTGGCATGCACAACAGCCATAGGGTTGATGTGCATGCCATCCTTTCTTGAATTTGATGATCATTGTTGGAATTTGATCGAAACCAAGGTTCTCATATATTCTCATAGCCACATCTTAAAATAGAGTTGTGAAGCAAGTGTCATAGGATTCTTTACTCAACATGAATCAATATCCAACTGGTAACAACAAGAACAATTGACAACTAAGTAATCAACAAAATATTGTCTATGTGAGAGTGTGCATAAGAGGCATTATAACAATATATCAAAAATGATCCATGATGTAGTCTATATGATCATGTATGTGACTGACTGCTACCAACAACTGCCTCAACATCATCATCACCATCATGATCATGATCGTCATCATCGTCATCTGCATCGACAATGGCATCGATGTCATCTGTACCTGTTTCATTATGATAAACATCATCTTCCATCCCAACATTGGACCCAACATCATGATATGGATCTATTTGTTGAGGATGATCCGGATCTTCTCGAAGATCCTTGTTCTGCAAAAATGAACATTTAGAATGAAAAGTTATTATTTATTTCATGCAACAATTAATTTCTCTGTTATACATCTAATATTACAACATATGAAAATAAATTATAATCATATTACATCATACCAAAGTTCACATACGATAATAAAATATCAAATAATTTACAACTAAGATGTCATTTTGATGATGTAAAACATTCAACAATTCTAATAAATGTTAGTAAAGATCATAAAAAAAAATGCTATGCCTAGACTTGCCTTGACATGCCATGCCTTGTCTTGACATGCCATGCCTTTCCTTTCCTTGACATGTCATTCCTTGCCTTGACATGCCATGCCTAGCCTTGCCATTCCTTGCCTTGACAAGCCATGCCTTGCCTTGACATGTCTTTCCTTGCCTTGACATGCCATGCCTTGCTTTGACATTCCTTGCCTTTCCTTTCATTGTCATGCCTTTCCCTGACATGTCATTCCTTTCCTTGACATGCCATGCCTAGCCTTTCCATGCCTTGCCTTGATAGGCCATCCCTTGCCTTGACATGTATTTCCTTTCCTTGACATGCCATGCCTTGTCTTGCCTTGACATGCCATAAC
>CBVK0103907216.1:0-14492 GCA_900067695.1 Picea abies | reverse complement strand
TATATTATTCTACCTACGTGAGGGGTTAGGGAGATTAGGTCCCTAACAATTTGGAACTAGTCATCAAGTTTCCATCACCTGCAGTACTCTCATGTTGAACCTGACAATGACGCTGGAGGAAATGGGTAGCAGAAATGAGAGAACCCCAGAAGCAGACTTGTAAATGGCTGGGCACCTTTGTTACCGTGGAAGACATGACCCAGGCTCATAATCATTGGTAAAGCATTTTACCATTGCTTGAAACTATGATACAATGGACATCTATTATTTCTTTGTTGCAGGCATTTAGTTCTCCCAAACAGTTATAATGCCTCAAGTCAATATTACGAGTCTTTGTTCTCAAATATTACTTACAGACCTGCCAGCGTCTGAACTGCATTAGAAAACAATTGCCTTCATGAAAGAGTACATTAATCATTCAGGAATTAGCACCACATGCTATACCCTAGAAATAAGGAGACCTGAATTCTGCATGGTATTAATACTCATGGGCACTGTGACGCTGATGGGCTTTTATCGTACATTAATCATTCAGGAATTAGCACCACATACTATACTCTAGAAATAAGGAGACCTGAATTCTGCACAGTATAAATACTCATAGGCACTGTGAAGCTGATGGGCTTTTATCCACTTGATAACATTATCTATGCCATTCAGCATTCAACTTCAACCTCCACTCTTCATAGCTACAAGTTGTTCCAGATTCATTGTCACTCTGATTCCAAAATGAAATGCACCCATCTGCTATTCCTTATTCATTGTTGCCCTGATTCCAAAATAAAACACACCCATCTTCTATTCCTTATTTGCCATAATCAATATTAAGTCTATGAATTGCCTTTCGTTCATAGACTGAAGTAAATTTATATGGCATTGATACCCATTTAGGAATAGTCATATCTATCAACTATATTTTGTCATGACTACTATTGTTATTAATTATTATCGATATCATCTATAAGCATCCTATTTGGTATCATATACACATATAACATTATAATAATACAAAATAAACTTAATGGTAGAATTTGAAGAATCAAAGCCCTACAATACTCACTAATGAGGACCCTTTAGCTATTGGTGTCTAGGCACGTGACTTATAACTTTGGCTTGCAAGTCCAAATTTAGTTGGACCAGAATCTGTTGAAAATCATATATTCGAAGATTCGATGGGCATAATTTCAAAGGATTTGGTACAGAGCCGAAGGAGTTGTAGTTTGTACAAGTTTGTCTCTAAAACAAGTGCGGAATGAGGGACAAAAACAATAGTTGCCTTGCATCACACAAAACTTTTGATTGGAAGATCCAACTCTGGTTGGACCAGATCTATTGAAAAGAAAAAGGTCACAAGCTTTTACATGGAAAGTATTCATAGGATTTAGTATAAATTTGAAGGAGTGACATTGTGTATGAATTCAGCTTCCGAACTAGTTTTAAATGAAGGTAAAAGAACTATAGTTTGTCTTCCATCGTGCATAACTTTTGATTAACAGATCCAATTCAAGCGGGATTGAATCCATTAGAAAGTGGGGATTTTAATCTTTTTGTTTGACATAAATACTTCCTCTGATTATTAATAAAACTTAATGTACAGAGATTTTATACAAAAAGGGCAGGCTGTGCATGCAACCTCCGCAAGCACTAGCAAAACTAAGAAAAACTTTAGAAAGGGACTTCAAAATTTCCCATCTACAGACATAGCCCCAGATTGGGCAAACATCACGTTTAGACCACTACATATATCCTTTCCTTTACAAAAGTCAGGCACTCATGCAAGGGAGGAGCATGTGGCTTAGTATCTAAATCAGGGAAACATCCCCCTCAAGTTGCTGATAGGGTGTGCAAGGAAGAACAAACCCCCATAGCCATAGGGGAAAGAAAAATAGCCGGAGTCAAAAACCCTAAGCTGTCAGTTAGCGTAAGAGATCGGCTGGACCAATAGGGTTACTATAAGATAGTGGAAGCAGCACGCATAAGACCCTGCCCATCAACACAAACCATGAGCTCCATGGAAGCCCAAACCGAGCCGTGCACTATCAAAAACACAAGCTCATAGGAAAGGCTCTCTGCCCTCAACAGAATGCCATGAAATTGGGTGGGAGAAGATGCCTCCAGTGTAGATCTGTGAGGCAGACCTGCCACCAAAAGCACAAAGACAAAAAACGCTGTGCCAAATTGGAAACTCTTGAGCCAAACCACAATGAACACACAACAAGAAACCAAGTGAGCTTTCAGAGGTGTCACAGCTCCTCTCTCCTCCCCAACTGAGCCATCTCCTTGCTTCGCCTGGCCACTGACAAGCATCCTGTATTCTGTGGTGAAACCCTAGAAGGGTTTGAGGCAGTGGTTGCTGGGGAGAGTGGAAGGCGGCAATCGACTGTCCTCCTTCCTGTCTCTCTATCTCCCTCTGGATTTTACTCTTTTTGCAGGGTAAATCGACTGTCCTCGTTCCTGTCTCCCTATCTTCCTCTGGATTTTACTCTTTTTGCAGGGTAAAACTTTAAAACATTTGATTCATATTTCAATAAGATACATACATTCCATCAAAGTTGACCTTCTAATGGGTTGGAAATTAGTGATCTATGAAAAAAAATTGATTAGAACAATATAACTTCTAATTAAGAGCTCAAAATCAAGTACTGAATATTAAAGAATGTATCAAAATATCTGGGTTTTGTGGAGATGAAGTTGGAATTGATCCTAGAGAATGGTTTCTTACCTTAAAGAAGAGTAAGTGCTCCAGGTTATTCTTCATTTCACTCCCTTACAGGCGTAGTTTTTCATTGGTGGTCTGGCATTGATTTTAACAAAAGAGGAAAATTCACTTAGGGAGACTTTGGAGAGATCTTAAATGTGTTTTCTTCTAATGGCCTTAATTTTGATAGTATACGTTCCTTTTGGATTGCTTCCAATCTGTAAAGGAGGAGGGTTGGCAGGCACATTGGGGGTTGACCATGGGAGATACCCACGTAAATTCCTCTTCCCAATTATATTCAAAGTGAGTAATTTTGCCATGGTTCTTTATCGAGTAGGGCATTTGCAGCCACTTCCTTTTACAACCCCAGTTGTCGCCTTGGTCACCTTTTCTTTGACTCACATTTTGACAACCCTTAGCATTAGCACTAAGAATAAGTTAGCAAAGAA
This sequence comes from Picea abies, assembly GCA_900067695.1. NCBI lineage: Eukaryota > Viridiplantae > Streptophyta > Pinopsida > Pinales > Pinaceae > Picea > Picea abies. The sequence goes on along the minus strand of CBVK0103907216.1, from coordinate 11,345 downwards.
CAGAGAGGTGGTGGTGCATTACTTTAGCCCCGAAGAGGAGCTTTATTAAATGCTTGCATCCTTAGGTCTTTGTCTTCTATTATCATATTCCTTGTGCATTTGGCATTGGAATATGTTAGGTGGTATTAAAGCATTGATTGCACACATAACAGAGGTAATATTTCTCCTCTTAAAGGTTTGATTGGAAGGAGCTTTATTAAATGCTTGCATCCTTAGGTCTTTGTCTTCTATTATCATTTCTTAAAGCTGAGTTGTTTTATCATTCCAGGTCTATTTATACCATTATTGTTTTGTAGCTATACCTTTTCCCTATTCCTTGTGCATTTGGCATTGGAATATGTTAGGTGGTATTAAAGCATTTGATTGCACACATAACAGAGGTAATATTTCTCCTCTTAAAGGTTTGATTGGAAGGTTGCCAAGGTAAAGCTTCCCTGTGAATTTCCACAAGATAGTGAAGATTTTCTCTTGCAACTTTGACTCATTATTGTTAAATTGCATATGAGTTTTGCCTGTGACTTGGAATGGGATTTCCTTAATGAAAATGACCAAGTTACAACAATTGATCCCCACCCTCCCTGCAAAAAATCTATACATACTGGTATAGTAAAGGGCATTTTTGAAACATACTGTAGCAGGATCATTTTCAATTAACTTGCTTAACCACATAAATTGTATAGTCGGCCATGTTTCCTAAGTGACTGCACCTTAATACCACATTACAGTTTTAGGTTATCCTCTCATGATCATCTACTGTCCCTGACAGTTGTTTTGTCTGCGAATAACAAGTATCTTGTCAAAGTTCTAAAGGTTATTATATTTTTAAAATTTTATGTTTCATTCTTGCTTTTATAATTTTTTTCATTTTCATTCAGGAAAGATCCATGATAACAATATCTGCAAGTTCCATAAGTTGTAAATGTTTGGTTAATCCACCTAGTTGTTTTCCTGTTGCAGTATCAACTTCCAATAGTTGACTGTGCATTGAGGGTGATTACTGATTTGTTAAACGATGCCCTGGGTCTTCAGCATTGTGCCCTATTTAAACAGCACGGCAGGTGTGAACTTCCGAAGCCACAAAGAAAACATGAACACCTAATAAGTTTGGGTCATGTTTAATCCTGGGAAGTCTCTGGTTGAAAAATCCAGAAAAATCCCAACACTCCAGATTTTGTTCGATTTTGTGCTGGTGAGGTTCATGGCTCAAACGTAATTCTGTGCTTATTAAGTACCTATTTTCTCAAGGTAATGCAATGGGGGCCAATCTAGTTGGAAATAAATGCTATACATGTACACATAATTTGTCTTTCTAAGCCTTATATGCCCCTTATTAAACATAATTGGCTTTGACAACAATATGACAACCCGAACCTAATGAGATGAAACTAGTTTAAGATAAGTTTGCAACCAAAACGAAAACCAAAAGGCCAAGGGGGGTGTCCCTATCTACTAATGATAGATCTATTAGTAAATCTCTTTAGTGAATTAATATCATGGAAGCTTATGATTTACTTCAATGAATTCGCAATATGTATGACAATGTAAAGTACAAGGATTCAAATAAGTGATTAAATGCTTTAAGATAACTATCCATGATAAATATGCATAAAACCACAAACCATCCACTTAAGAGAAAGAGTTAGGAGCTAGTGGATGTGTGTACCAAATCTAATGTAAATATAGACAACAAAGCCACCTTCAGATTTGCATTAAGATTATTATCATTCCAATAAATGAAACTTAAAAGAGGCTACTTGAAATAAACCACTTTAAGCTACTTTAAAGCACTAGGAATGAAATCGGCTAGCATAAATTGATGGTGCAACATGTGATTTGTTAATGTTTGGTAGCTGCGGGAGGCACGTTCCCTCCTAGACGACCTATCTTAGATGAGAAGAAGATTCTGGAAGCAAGAGAACCATTGAATAGATGTGGAAATACCCCAGAAGAGAAGTCAGCCCAGAAGAATAAAGAATAATGAAGTGACACCATCCCAGAGGAGAAGTCGGCTATGATAAATATGCATAAAACCACAAAATGCCCACTTAAGAGAAAGAGTTAGGAGCTAGTGGATGTGTGTGCCAAATCTAATGTAAATATAGACAACAAAGCCACCTTCAGATTTGCATTAAGATTATTATCATTCCAATAAATCAAACTTAAAAGAGGCTACTTGAAATAAACCACTTTAAGCTACTTTAAAGCACTAGGAATGAAATCGGCTAGCATAAATTGATGGTGCAATGTGTGCTTTGTTGATGTTTGGTAGTTGCAGGATGTACGTTCCCTCCTAGACGACCTATCTTAGATGAGAAGAAGATTCCGGAAGCAAGAGAACCATTGAATAGATGTGGAAATACCCCATAAGAGAAGTCGGCCTCGAAGAATAAAGAATAATGAAGTGACACTATCCCAAAGGAGAAGTCGACCCAATAAGGAGGTCAAAGAAGACTTTAAATACAAGGCGCCTTGGCTCATTTGATACACTCACTCACACTCTCTCATCCACAAAAAAGGAAGGTGTAAGTTTGAGGAAGGTGACACAACAATTGCAGTAGAAAAAGTTTCTTATTGTTCAGTCTTTGTGGTAACTCTCTCTTGTGCGCCACCCTTGGTAGAGGTGTGCTACTCTTGTATGGTGCTACTGTTGTAGCTGTGGTGGTATTTCTGGTTGTATCTTTAGCTAGCCATTATGCTAGTTGTTTATTTGTTGGTTCATGGTTGGACTTGTTTGGATGTAATCTCTCTAAGAAAGGTTGGTTGGGTTTTTTACCCCATTTGGGGTTTTCCCAGGATAAATTCTCGTGTCTTCTCGTGCTTGTTACTGTTGCTCTTATTTTCAGTACATGATATATTATTTTCAGTACATGATATAAATGCTAATGTGAAAGAAGATCTAAATATGTTGGTAAACCTAATTGCTCTGTAAACTTAATGAAAATCTAACATGGTATCAGAGCTAGTTACCTTCAGAACAGTCTAACCACTGGAAGGAAGATCGTTTGTAGCAATACCTTGCCGTTGCACCGTAATATCTTTGTCAAGCTCATTGAGCACTAGTTCCAAGGCGTTGGGACTAATTTCACCACAGAGCAGTTCGCCCTACCCTAGTGCACCCCTGCAACACTATGTTTGCAGTTTGGTGAAGTCCAAAAATTTGAAATTTCTCAGATCTAGGGTTTCTACCAGAGAAAATGAGTACCGATATGAGAGTTGAAGATAGACTGGATGGATCAGATAACTTCAGATCCCGGAAGCATAGGGTACTCATTCTAGAAGATAATGAGTTATCGGATCATGTCAAGCAGGTGCTTCTAGAACCAGAAGAAGACGAAGCTAAAGCAAAGTTCAGGAAGAATGAAGTCAAGGCCAAGAGGATCTTGACAAAATCGATTAAGGATCATCTGATACCAAATGTATAAGAACTGAAGACACCGAGAGAAATGTTTGATGCCCTAACTAGACTTTATGAAAGCAAGAACACCAGTCGTAAGCATACTCTAAGGCTTCAACTCATAAACCTGACAATGAACAAGTAAGAAACAATCTCCAACTATTTCATGAGAATCTCGCAGATCAAGGACCAGTTAGTAGCTATTGGAGACCTAGTGGACGACGCTGAACTTGTGACTACTACACTCAATGGATTTCCTTCCTCTTGGGACCCATTTGTTCAAGGGATTTGCGCAAGAAGCAATTCCTTCCTCTTGGGACCCATTTGTTCAAGGGATTTGCGCAAGAAGCAAAATTCCTAAGTTTGACAAGTTATGGTCAGATTGTACTTAAGAAGAATCCAAGCTAATATCCAAATCTCAAAAGACAAATGATGATGAAAACCAATCTCTTTCTGCTCATGTGAAGAAAAGGAAAGAGAGAAGAGAAGTCGGTCCGAAGAAAGCTAAAAGACCACGTTATAAGAAGGATGCATCAAAAGTCAGATGCTAAAATTGTAAGAAGCTGGGACATTATGCCTCTCAATGTCCCCATAAGGATGAACAAGGGAAGCATCATGTACATGCAGTTGACATGGAAGAGTCCACACCCCAGGAAAAGACAAAGGAGTCAAAGGATGAAGAGTATGTCTTTTAGATAGTGGTGCTTCCAAACACATGATCAAGAAGTAGAAGACAACTCAAATTGGACAGAAACAACTAGACTCCAAGTTTGCATATCATGTTTGATATTACATATTGCTATAACTTAAGTAAGTGTTTTAACTAGAATAGCAGTCTCCAGAGTTCCATTACTATCAAATATTTAGTAACACTTGAATGTTGTTGATACGATGCTTATTAAGTAAATACTCATTGTTTAGTATTAATGATGCACTTGTTTGCAAGATGAAATTGATCTCCTCTAGGAGATGTTCTTGGTTGTTGTTACTCTTGTTTAGGGTAGGTCACAGATAATAGCTCTAAGAGGGAGATATAACGACGGTTGCAGGAGGCAACATATTAGATGGACTCTAGTTGAGACATGGAGTAGACTATCCAGACATAGAGCTCTGTACATGATCTTACACATCCATGTAATGAAGGAGAAGAGGACGAAGTCAAAACTTTTTGGCTACACATCCATGTAATGAAGGAGAAGAGGACGAAGTCAAAACTTTTTGGCAAGAAGGGCACTTTTGCAGGATACAAAGTATCTCATATGGGGATTGATTGTAAGGAGCAGAAGGCTCCGAAGGTGACCGTACAAATCCCTCTAGTTCAATTGATCACTCTTTAGATCATCATGAAGAGTTAGTAGAGCCAGAAGGGCCTACCCAAGATCATTGCAGTGACCAGGAAGAGACAACCATGGTCCTGTGATACTTTGCAGGATGCAAAGGGGGATACAAATATATGGCATTGATGAGCCATATCATGAGGAGGAGTAGATGGCTCCACCAATGGTGAGGCAGGTAGCCCCACCAAGTACCAACTTAGAAGGAGCTAGAGTTTGGAGGGAGTCAACCCTCACGATCCAGTAGGGAGGAGAAACCTCTGTAGGACAGTTCATAGGAGATCATACTTCAGAGGAGGTCAGCACATGCAGAGGGAGCATATGGCTCCAGAGATTATATAGACTCAGAGGGAGTCAAGCTCCAGAGGGAGCATGGAGACTCAGAGTGAGCCTGATCTCAGAGAGAGTCAGTTGAATGAGAGGAAGACCAGACCATTCGTAAGAAGTTCCCCCTCTGATTTAGGTGGGAGAGAGAGACGTCTTCCAGGACTGACAGACATATGCCATGAGTTGAGGAGGCTAAATCGTAGCTTTAGAGGCTTCGAGGAGATGTGAGATCTCCTGGGAGGATTCCCTTGTTTCAATGGACTTTGCTAAAGTGACAGAGGAGGCAACTAGTCAGAAGGACTGGGATATGGATTTTGCCTCAGTTCCTCAGAGAGCGAGAGACCACACGAGTTTCTAGCTATGTGGCACTGATAAGGAAGATCATTGATTTAGAGCCTTCCACTTATGAGGAAGCTGCTAAGAAACAAGTGTGTGGAAGGATGCCATGATGGAAGATAATCAATCCATCATGAAGAATGATGTGTGGAAAGTAGCTTCGAGACTAGTAGGGAAGTCAGTGGTGACTTCCAAGTGGATCTACAAGATCAAGCATGTTGCAGATGGTAGCATAGAAAAGTACAAAGCGAGATTTGTGGCTAGAGGATTCTCCCAGCAAGAGGGAGAAGATTATGATGAAACACTTGCTCCAATAGCTAGAACAAGTGTACATAGAGCAACCGCATGATACATGAGAAGGAGTTTCATGTTTACAGATTGAAGAAAGCTTTGTACAGGCTCAAGCAGGCATCTAGGGAAGGATATGCTAGATAGTTATTTTAATGAGCTTGGGGATGGTTGCCCCTTGATGATCTGTTTCTTATAGGGGATGAGAAGCTCACAGATGGGTGCAAGAGGGAACTCACTTCAAAGTTTGAAATTAAGGATCTGGGTCTGATGCACTATTTCGTGGATTGGAGGTGTGGCAGAGGCCAAATGAGATTTTCCTTAGCCAAGGAAAATATATTGTTGAGATCCTGCAAAGATTAATTCCATGGAGGCTACCATGGAGATGTTGTTGTTCTTGTTTCTTGTTCTGGGATGGTCACAGGTAATAGCTCTAAGAGGGAGCTATAATGTTGGTTGCAAGAGGCAACAATTCAAATGGTCCCTAGCTGAGACATGGTGCAGACTATCCATACATAAAAGTTGTACACATCCATGTAATAAAGGAGCTAGAGTTCAGAGGGAGTCAGCCCTCAAGATCCAGTAGAGAGGAGCAGCCTCCCTAGAATAGTTCATAGGAGATCAAACTTCGGAGGAGGTCAGCACATGCAAAGGGAGCAAATGACTTCGGAGATTATCTAGACTCGGAGGGAGTCAAATTTCAATGGGAGCTCGCTTCAAAGTTCGAGATGAAGGATCTAGGTCCGATGCATTACTTCTTGGGATTGGAGTGGCAAAAATCAGATGAGATTTTCCTTAGCCAAGGAAAATATATTGTTGAGATCCTGCAAAGATTCAGGATGATGGACTACAAGTCCATGGCCACACCTATGTTGACAAATCTGAAGCTCTTGAGTCATTCATCTTCAGATTTGGTGGATTCCATGATGTACAGACAGTTGATCGAATCCTTGATGTACTTGGTTAACACCAGGCCGTACATATGTTTTGCAGTGAGCACTTTGAGTCAGTACATGGTTGAGCCTAGACATGGACAATGGATAGCAACAAAACATGTGTTGAGGTACCTACATGGTACAATTGGATATGGACTGAGATATGTCTCGGATGGAGATGTGAAGCTACAGGGTTATACAAACTCTGACTGGGCAGGGAGTGTAGTGGACCGGAGAAGCACATTCAGATGTTGTTTCAGTTTAGGATCAGGTATGATCTCATGGTTAAGCAGAAAGCAGACGTCAGTGGCACTCAACACATCATAGGCAGAGTATATTGCAACTAGTGTTGCAAGACGTGAAGCAGTGTGTCTTCATAAACTGCTTGTAGGGATATTTGATCTAGAGTTGGAGCCAACTTTGATACATCGTGACAATCAAAGTTACATGAAGCTTTTAGAGAATCTTGTCTTTCATGACAAGTCAAAGCAAATAGACATCAAACACTATTACATCTGAGACGTGGTGTAGAGAGGAGTTGTGGAGCTCTGGTACATATCCACAAATGAGTAAATAACAAACATTCTTGCCAAGCCTTTTTCTAGAGTGAAGTATGAGTACTTCAGAAACAAGCTTGGCGTGATGCAAATTGCCAACCCTCGTTGAGAGGGAGGTGTGGTGTTTCTCCTCTAGTCGACTAACCCCTATGGCCAAGGGTTCCCTAGATCAGTCATGTGAGGTGACTAACGGGATAATGCACTATTAGATACTAGTCTTGCCTATGTCATGCAAGGTGGTTAGGAGTGAATAAGACTATTGGGAGAGGAGAAACATCACAACATAGTCTTGGAGACTATGGCAGTGATTGTGTGTCACTGGACAATACTTGTGTGCTACTACGGTGGTTGTGTACCATTGGTAGTGACTGTGTGTCACTGGACAGTAGTTGTGTGCTACTATGGTGGTTATGTACCACTGGCGGTGATTGTGTATCACTGGACAATAGTTGTGTACTACTACGATGGTTGTGTACCACTGACAGTGATTGTATATCACTGGAATGTAGTTGTGTACTACTAGAGTGGTTGTGTACCACTGGTGGTGATTGTGTATCACTGGACAATAATTGTGTACGACTATGGTGGTTGTGTACTACTACGGTGGTTGTGTACCACTGGTGGTGATTGTGTATCACTGGACAATAGTTTTGTACTACTATAGTGGTGGTTGTGTACCACTGGACAATAGTTGTGTACTACTATGACTTGACAGTTGTTGTGTTCCATTGGATGGCATTGTAATAGATGTACACTATTGTTTGATCACAACACAATCATGAGGACTATGACAACAGTTGTATACTAATGGACTACGACAATAGTTGTGTACTACTGGACAATATGGGTAGTTGTGTGCTACTGGATGATTGCAGCATAGTCTTAAAGACCGTGACATATGATTCGAGCTACCGATGGCATAGTAGTAGTTGTGTGCTACTAGTTGATTGCAGAGTAGTCAGTGGACTACCAAAAGCAGATATCATGAAAGATACCTCCCTAACTAAGAGGGAGTGTTGATGTTTGATAGCTGCGGGAGGTACTTTCCCTACTAGACAACCTTTCGTAGAGAGAAGAATATTTCGGAAGCAAGAGAACCATTGAACAGATGTGGAAATACCTCATAAGAGAAGTCAGCCCAAAAGAATAAAGAATAATGAAGTGACACCATCCCATAGGAGAAGACGAGCCACTAAGGAGGTCAAGAAGACTATAAATACAAGGCGCCTTGGCTCATTTGATACACTCACTCACGCCCTCTCATCCACAAAAAAGGAAGGTGCAAGTCTAAGGAAGGTGACGCAGCAACTGCAATAGCGAACGTCTCTTATTGTTCAATGCTTGTGGTAACTCTCTCTTATGCGCTACTCTTGTATGGTGTTGTTGTTGTAGTTGGCGCGGTATTTCTAGTTGTATCTTTAGCTATCCATTGTGCTAGGGTTTATCTATTAGTTCATGGTTGGACTTGATTAGACAAAATCTCTATAAGAAAGGTTGGCTAGGTTTCCCCCCATTTGGGGTTTTCCTAAGATAAATTCTTGTGTCTTCTTGTGCTTGTTATCGTTGCTCTTATTTTTTCAGTACACGATATAAATGCTAATGTGGAAAGAAGATCTAAATATACTGGTAAACCTAATTGCTCTGTAGAGTTAATGAAAATCTAGCAGTTCATTAAGAAAGGATTAATGTGCATGGAGCTAGATTATTGGAAATATTGTCGTCATTAATGTCAAAGACATGGAGGGACTATAGATGTCCAATATAAAGATTGTAAGATGGAGATAGTTGGAAATATTGTTGGATGATCAGTTTGGATACCCTATATTTGAAGGCCTTTTTACTCTGAATACATAGCTAAAATGGGAGCATAGGATATACGGTTGAAAAGCTTATTCCGAGACCTTTCCAATGATATATGACACTCCCTCTAACTCCACAGGAATAAGGAGATTTGAAATATTTTGTTAGGACAACCCATCCATAAAGTACAAGTTGACCCAACTAGTTTTACAAGTAAGCCCCATGAGTGAATGCATAAACACTATAAATACAGGATAAATGTGCGCATTTGAAGAGCATATAAGCAAGAAGAGCAAGTACAAGTGCACAAAATATATTTGAGGTGCACAAGAGGAGTTGGGGAGTATTCTTGGGGTCTAAAGATGCACAAGAGGAATTTTCTTGGAGTTTTAAGAGTGCGTTATGGAGGACTAAGGTCTATGATGCTGCAAAGTGTGCTATTTTAAGGTTTTTATGCTACAATCTAGAATTATATTTTGGGAATGATGTTATGAGGTTCTCTAGGGCATGAAGGCTAAATCTAACTAAGCTATGTTTGGGGTATGAAGCAAGGGGAGCTACTGGAGCATGAAAGTTAAAGGTATGATGATGTTGTGAAATGCATGAAGTGTGAAGCATGCAAGTGAAGCCAAAAGTACTATGTGTACAAAGATATTAGATTGGTACCTATATAAATCTTATTGAGTTGGTTCTCAACCGAGGAGATTGGTTTCTCCAATAGGTTGGTGCCTACACAATATTTTGTTGAGTTGGTGCTCAGTTGAAGAGATTGGTGTCTCCAGCAGGTTGGTGCCTACATAATATCTTGTTGAGTTGGTGCTTAGTTGAAGAGATCAGTGTCTCTAGTAGATTAGTGCCTACAAACATTTATAAAGATAAGCTTTGGTGGTTTTCTCCCTCAAGGGTTTCCAAATTAAACTCCATGTACTGTGATTTAAGTTTACATGCATTTAATGTTTTAAAGATAATGAATGATTGATGAATGTTCATTTAAAGTAAAAAGTATATATAGGTAGCCTGCGAACATCCTTTAAAAGCATGATTTCTGGAAGCAGACAAATGTAACTTCTTTAAGGAAAGTGTTCTTAATGAAGAGCTTGATTTTCCATTATCATGACATCATCATGACATCATCTCGACGACCAAAATTGTGGATAACAAAGATAATGATGGGGAAGTGAATCTTGAAGCGGAACTCGTTGGTGCCTTAGAAGAAATAGACAAACTCGAGGGAAAGAATAAAAAATAGAAAAATCAATTGCAGAAATATGAAAAGAAGGATCACGATCTTGATGAAACAAAAAAAAAAGTCTTCATCTTGAAGAATCAACTAGAAGAGACAAAAAGGATAAAAGAAGTGGTGAGAAGCCAACTGAAGGAAAAGCGAGAAAATTGTGAGAAGTTAGAGGCTGGAATCGTTTTCTTAAGAAAGGAACTAGAGAAAACAACTAAGCCGTTGAGGAGAAGCTTGAATTTTGGAAAGAGTACTTAAAAATTAGATAATATTCTCAGTTACCAAAGGTCACCATTCATCAAGGCATGTATTGGCTATGACGAAAAACAACAAACCCTCGAGGGAGATGCAAGCACTAAGGTCACAAATCCATCAGAAAAGGAAAATGAAGAAAATCCTAAAAGTTATGTTGATATTCTCAAAGGCTCCATTGACAATGAAAGTAGTAACATGGAAATATATAATGACCAACGAAAACCTAATTATTCTCACAAGAACAACAAGAATGAGTTCAAAAGAGTTGTTCCACCAAGAAGGTCTTTCACAACCCGATACCAAAATCTTTTTCTTGCAATGATTTTGGTCATAAAGCAATATATTGTAGAGCTTATGCAAGAAGTGATCATGTGTTAGATATAAATAAAGTTTCTTATGAGACCTCAAAGAATGATTATGTGAGCAACAAAACCAAAACTTCTCATGGGTTTGTCGATAGAAACTACAATTCATTTGCTCCCCTACTTGATTACAATACCGAATGTTATAAGTGCAATAATCATGGGCACATAGCACATGACTGTAGAAGCAACATAGTAAAGTCCCTTGAACAAAACAAGGAAGAATATGTTCTTACCAATCATAAAGAAGAATACACTAGCACAGCCGCTAACTCGCGGCTGGTGAACGCCGAAAGACTTACTCCCGATACAAAAAATTCTCGCGTTAAAAAAAAACACAGCCAGATAATGAAACTCGGGGACAGTTGAAGAATTCCAAAAGTTAATCATTTAAACGTGGCAATCATATAATGTTACAATAATTTCTTAATATGATTTGTTAAATGTTAAAAAGTAAATAGGTTAACAGATGCATTTATAAATGCAAAGAAGTTATCAACAATAAATCTGACCCATTGATTTT
>CBVK0103907194.1:0-17354 GCA_900067695.1 Picea abies | reverse complement strand
GGAAATTTATTTTAAAATGTAGAAACCTTGGTGAATCTTACTAGTCCTTAGTATGCCAACTATTAAATGTTTGGTGATATTTAAAAAAAAAAAAATCAAATTTCTATAAATTTTTGGCAATTTTTAAAATAAAATAATTTTTATGAAATTTGGGCAAATCATTCATAGAATGGCAAATATTTTTTGGGAAAAGCATGGAAAATTAGCCCATGAGTGAAATTTAGACCCTAAAATTTTCCCTGCTAAAGACTGTCCTCTCAGAAGTTATCTCACCTTATTAGTTCAGGTTGTTGGAAGGGTACTAGATACATGAGGCTATAGGATCAACACAAGAGGGACTACACACATTCAAAACCTTCAATATGCTAGCAACAATGATCCAGTTAAATCTTCTAAGGCTTATGATAAGGTCTAATGGTTGTGCCTTCACCTACTCTTAATTCACATAGGGCTCTCACTTCCTTTGGTCAAGTGGATTATGGGATGTGTGACTACTACCCCCTTTGCAGTATTGATTAATAGATCAATATCAAAGTTTAATAAGTCTTCGAGGGGGATTAGATAGGGCTACCCACTCTCACCCTACCTCTTCCTTTTGGTAGTGGAGGGATTAAGTAGAACCATTAGTGAAACTAGGAAAATTAGGAGAATTAAAGGTGTGAGAATAGGAATATCTTAGGCACTCACAAACTTTCTATTTGCAGATGATTTATTTTTATTTTTCTTTGGATTAGAAAGGAAGGGTTGATTCTTCAAGAACATTTTATAGCTTTACAATACAGCTATAGGTATGGAAATTAATGAGAATACGTTTGTAGTTTATACAGTTGGTTTTGAAGGTATTCGGGATTTGGGTATTTTAGGGTTTATACAGTTGGTTTTGAAGGTATTCGGGATTTGGGTATTTTAGGATGTTTTCCTTTTCAACACTTAGACATATCAGAAGGGGTTAAATATTTGCACTTTACTCTTAAGACTAATTTCTATAAAAAGGTAGATTAGTACTGGTTATTGTCTAAAATTCAAAAATGCATCTCTTTTTGGTGCAATGGGTGGCTCTCTAGGGGAGGTAGATCAGTTCTGGTAAAGTCGGTGCTAGAAGCTATTCTAGTATATCGACACACCCTAGCTCATATATATAAACGTATTCTTGAAAAAATAAAAAAGTTTTGTTTTAGTTTTTTGTGGGAAGGGGGCAATGATTACAAAGGGAATCATCTAGTTAAGTGGTAGAGGATTGCAACTCCAAAATCCCTTGGGGGTTGGGGGCTAAAGAGCATACATTTATTTAGTAGAGCTCTAGCAACAAAATCATTATGGAATGTCTTCACAAAGGAGAGCCTATGGAAAAGGATTCTTATACAGAATTACATTGCTCGAAGAAATCTCTTGGACTATATTAGAAAGGAAAGGAATAGTATAGTGAATGTATCCAACCAATGGAAGGAAATGACACTAGATTTCCCAATCATAGGCTCTTATCTGGCATGGAGAGTCGAATATGGATCGCAAGTAAGAGTTGGGGTAGATGAAATAATGGGGTGTGGTAGAGACATATTCCTCCCAACACCTGCACGTGATTTGAAGATGTACACTTAATTTGATTGACGACCCAGATGACACATCCCTATGGTCTCAATGTTGGAGAAAGGAAATCGATCTTGATCTAGAAGGAAATTTGGCCCAAAGGTGGGATCACTTTTTACGAGAACTCAAGAAGACTCACATAAGATTGAACAATTCCCTGAATGAATTAATCTAGGCTCTAAATGGAGAAAGGGGTAATTATACCCCTAGGCTTGGATACTCAATTCTTTTTGGACCAAGACCAGGTGATGACAAATGGTGGTGGTAGAAGCTTTGGAAAGTTAAGCCCCTCCCAAGTGTAATTTGTTTATGTGGATCATATTAAACAATAAAGTTTTAACATGGGAATCCCTTCAGAAAATAAATAGAGTCGGTCCAAGTATTTGTTTACTTTGCAGGTGTAGTGAGGAAAACACTTCACATTTGTTCTTGCATTATAATTTTTCTTAGAAATTCTAGATTGAGGTTGGGGAGATTTTGAGTATCCAAAACCTTTAGGGAGGTGAAACTATAGATACATGTCTTAATGTTTGGTTTACTCAGTAAAATCTAAAGTGCTTCAGGGCAATTCCATTTATGTTTTTGTGGGGAATATGGATAGCTAGAAAGTCTATTTTGTTTGAAGAGAGAATGATGCCTATTTATCATGTAATTGCCTATATTAGTGCTTTATTTGCATATTATAAGGTTGTTCTAAAGGTTAAACCACATATAATTCCATCATAGGTACAATTGGACAAGTCTTTAGCTTGGGGGTTTTCAATGGGGCTTATCAAGGCCCAGATTCTATCGGTGGGATTCTATATCTTTCATAGACACATACATTTAAGGTCAAAGGTAAAATAGGAAGACAAACAAATAACTAAGGGGAATTCAAGGCCTTATACTACTTACTAAAATTTGCTTTGGACAAAGGGATCGATAAGCTTCACGTCATGGGTGATTGATCTATGGCCATTAATTAGATGAAAGGAAGTCTCCAAGTATAAAATAGCATTATCCTTTCACTGGCACAACAATTAAAAAATATATAATCAATTTATTTAGGACAAACTATACTCATATTTATATAGAGCACAACAATATTGCAAATCAACTTTCAAAGGAAGGACTCCAACTACCTGAGCTTTATGGTTCCTAGGAAGAAGTACAAGATGGACATACAGAGGTCTTACAACAATTTTCTTTTATTGATTTTTGAACTCCTTTTGAACTTGTAATATGTCAATAGATGGGATAGTTAAGTCTATTGGTTGTTTTCAATTACTTGATAGATAATATACTTGATATTATGAAGGTTGCATATCTTTCTAGATGTACTATCATGAAATATTATGAAGAAATCTATCTCTAGATGATACTTTTTGTAGTGTGCCTAGAGCACCTAAGTATTATATTTTTGTTTATCTCAAATAAATTTATTTATTTATTCTTGGAATATATATATATATATATATATATATATATATATATAGAGAGAGAGAGAGAGAGAGAGAGAGAGAGAGAGAGAGAGAGAATTTATGATGCATCTAATATTAATACCTTGTTCGTTGTGTTTTTAAATCTAAATTGTCAAAGTGCAGGTGGGGACAATACCCTCACGTCCTTTAGATGTGATAGATCCTACCACATTTGAAAAAAATATTTAAGTAATATGAAAAAACAAAAGGGAATTGTGGACTGTAGGCAACCACTATTTTTAATGGAGATTCTATTGATTGGCATGTTACTACCTACAACACTAAATATAACACTTTATTTATCTTTGTAGCTTTTATATATTATACTTATGAGAGCCAACATGTAGTGAACCTTGTTGCTAAAGCGATTTTCAAATTTGCTACCAAATCATATGTAACTAGAGCTTTATACTATAATATTGGAGATTAAGATTAACAAGACAATATAATCAATTGAGTTGTGGCCCAACAATAAGTCAGTGGGAGTTTTCCACTACTAGCCCAAGTTCAATTCTCAATGGGTAGTGCTCTAGCATCTTAAATGGAAATCCTTGGAGGGACATGTCCCAAGAGTGATACTCTATTACCTATGATCTCGTGATCCTATATTAACTCTAACCTTAAGACCCAATCCCAATAGATACAAATAGATTTTAGTAGTAAGTTAGGGGAGTTTGAAGGGAACAAGTTCACAACTCCTACCAAAAGTAAAGGTTGTTGTCAAAAAAAAAATATCAAATATCATACAAAACAATACAAATGATAGGAATCATAACCCTTATTATAATCAACATTTGAACTTATAACAATTACAATATATTAAATAAATATAATTAATTCTAAGTAAAATGTTTCAATGTTGAGTTAGTCCATTAATCCATTAACTTTGACTTCAAAACCTTATCCCAACAAATACAAATAAATTTCCATAATAAATTAAAAGGATTTGGGAAAGAAGTTCCCACTCTAAAAAGGAAGTTATTATCGAAAACAAAGCAATAGAATATGACATAATAACAATACAATAGAAACAACAAAGATCATAATCCTTATTATAAATAACATTTAAAAACAAACAAACAAAAAGGTGAGTGGATTTTGTCTTCCTCCATTGAATCCTCGGCTCATACTCATTGGGTCTTCGGCAATGATAATCCCATTTGGTCCCCGTGATTACAAGAAGGCCATGAGCCTAAGGGGTACAAATGAGTGTTTTCAAAAGTAATTAGCACTAGGATTATGTTGTGACTATTTATGGATGAGATTTTCGAGATTCGATATCCACCAAACATTCCAACTTATTTCATGTAAGACATTTGCAATTAGGTATAAGGAACGTTAAATAGTGTGTCACAACATAAGGAAAATGTTGTTTACTTTTTATGGATGGGATGGTCGAGCTTGTAAATCCACCCAACACTCAGACTTTAAAGGGGACAACAAACTTCAATTGTCATGTCACCAAAAGACATTTGAAATTAGCTTGTCAAATAGTTGTAACAACATTTCACATCATTGTGATCTAAAGTCTCATTCTTCTCAACATCAAAACCCAACACTAGGAGTATGTGATGTTTATTGGGTTTCAAAAATTAAAAGTATAATAATTAGTCAATGAATTAGGAGTATGTGATGTTTATTAGGTTTCAAAAATTAAAAGTATAATAATTAGTCAATGAATTGAATTTTTTTTACAAGGTATATTGGAAATAGTAATCGAAATAGGTGTTGCTAACACCACAAATGAATTGAAATTTATTAAAAACCCTAAGATACTTACAATGTAGAATTTCAACAAATCAATTTTACCATTTCAAAGATGCAAAATCAAAATTTATTGATTCTAATTAGAATTGAAACTTATTAAAAACCTTAGGATATTTTTAGTGTAGAATTTCAACAAATCAATTTCACCATTTCAAAGATGCAAAATCAAAATTTATTGATTCCAATTAGAAAATGTTAAAAAAAGAACACCAAATAAAGTTTAATTCGTTGGCTATTTATCATGGTTAAAGAATAACCAATGGTAGAGTTCTTGCATATATAAACACACGACATAAAGATACGATTGATGTATACATTGCTTACCCTTTTCATTTCATTTGAGGAGGAGCCTGCTCCCATTTCCTCACTCCTTAAGACATGGCATGAGTTAGATTTTATAATAGTCACAAGTAGTAGTAGACAATGGAGTTCATAAATTTTTAGAAACATTAATGACACACCAAAAATGATTTTTTGTTGCTTGGGATCATCCACATTATTTTGTTGGGGTTTTGGTGTTTGACTAATAAATCAAAATTTATTGTGTAAGACAGTGCGGTAGAAAATTTTTGTTTGTGGGAATGGTAAGTGTGAATATGTCGAGTAGGGTTTCAACACCCTAATCATTCTGTTGAAATTGATCTCGACGAATTTTTTTCTCTTGTAGGAAGGAAAAATAGTCCATCCCTATCTTATCTTTATTCTCCGAATAAATATTTTGTCGGTGGCTACACAAAATTACAAGAGAATAATCTCAATCTTTGGTCATCATAGTTTAGGGCAGGACATAACCCCTCATGCAACATGGTGATGGATCTCAAAACAGAGGGACAATCTTCGCCTTTAAGGTTTTGAAAGCTTCCCCGTCTAAAGGCCATGCCTAAGGTAAAAACATTTATTTCAAAGATACTCCTAAAATTGAAAACACCCTCAAGAAATGAAAATGTTCTTATAGGTTAAATGCCAAATAATTCTCCCCTACACTTTGCAAATGCCCCTATCACATCATTTTGCATAGACAAAGAATCATCATTTCCAACTTTGAAACTTGATCTTGCATAGGTTAAGGTGGACAAAGATTATTTTGTTGAATAGGAAATGATATGCAAGCATAATAACTTAAATGGTCGTCACCAAAAAATCTCTAAACATAGATCTTTAATTCAAGGTGTTCCTTCTTGGAGGATCTAATAGTGATCCATATATGTGCCAAATGTATTTTTTCATGGACTTCTCTCTAAGTTGAATTGAGCACAAGTTGCCAATAATGATCCTTGGTTTATAGACAATGTTGGCCTCTTTACAAAGCCATGGTTTCCCAACTTTAAAAAAAGGGGGATAACTTCCCCCTTAAAAGCACTAAAGGCTTGTCCCTCTGAAGGTATGACCCAAGGTAAAAACCCTTCAATAATGCAAAGGTCGTTGTGGCTCAATGTCAAATAACTCTCCCCTACTCTTTGTAAAGGCTTCTATATCGTCCTTTTGTGCTAGCTTTGAAACTTGATCTTACATGGATCAAGGTGGAAAATTATTATTTTATAAAAACACAAAATGATATGTAGGTTGCATGGCTTATGGAGTTCTTTCTTGAATGATTCAATCGTGTGATCTATCAGAGTGACAAATATATTTTTTCACAGACTTTTTATTCAAGCCAAACTAAGCACGAGTTGTTCATAATGGCCCTTGGTCAATGAACAAAGTTGAATTATTTGCAAAGCCATGGTTACCTAGTTTCAACCTACATGTGGAACCATTATAAGAGGTCTTGAATGGGTAAGAATTATCAATCTCCCTCTTGAATATTAAGGTTATAAATCTATTTTGGCTATTGGTATTTTTTTGGTTACGTTTATTACCCTAGGTCCAAAGACCAGAGGTCTCAATTTGAGTAAGAATCCTCAATCTCTCTCTTGAATTGTATGGTTATAAGTGTCTTTTGGGCACTGGTAATGCCTTGGGTAAGTTAATCACGCTAGGTCCAAAGACTAGAGAGATGGTATCCAAAACCTTTGCTTGATAATGCATTGGTGTTGATTTGAACAAATAGATTCTTAATAAAATTATGTTGGTGTTTGAGAACCATATTTGGACTTACTTTTTTTTGTAGGTTATATTTTGAGCATAGACACATGGTGACTTAGACCAAAAGAAAAGGTTTCTCACGACAATAAGTAGAAGAATGACAAGCATACCTAATGGAAGGATTTGAAGACAAATTTCCCTTGAGTGACACAAAACAAGGATCTAAATGTGCCTGGCCTATTGATTATGCAAATAACCATGTCCTACCAACTTAGGGGTGTGGTGTTAATGTTTATACAATGACGGCTAAGAAGTCAACCCATCTATTGTTAATCTCGTCACCATTCTTATCCCTTGGGAGGGTGAAGAGAAAGTATGGTTCAAATCATTCAAATCGTGTAAGAGATCAAGTCCCTTTGACCAACTCGAATGAGGCAATGTAAGTAGTGTCGTTAGAAACTTCGACGATATCAAAATAATACATTAGTATCGAGATAAAGAAGAAACAAGAACTTAAAAGCTTCTTAATCCTAATCTTTTTGTGATGTCAATAACGTTGATTTTTTTTTTAATTATCATGAATTGACTTTAAACCATGTTATAACATTGCAAATTAGTATCCTATCCATTAAAATATCTGAAACTGTAAAATTCTTAATGTTTAATAGACATTCAAAAATATTTTTTAAACATAACATAATTATAATAAAATTGACAATTAATTTATTAAAAACTAATACATATAAATATGATAAAAATCTAAAAAATAATACAAATATATGAAATCAAAAAAAAAAATTTATTAATATTAAGAAAGTTTTTTTTTACCATTACATCACTATAACAAAATCAATAATTTATTTATTTTAAAAATAAAATCAATGTACATACATAAACATGATCCAAAATCAAATTTATTGAGATTTTATCACATCTCTCATATATTAAGATTTTATCACTTCTCTTATTAACAAAAACTTGTCAAGATATTCCAACTACAACTCATTTAATAGATGGTTAATAAAGCAACCTTCATTAATTTCTCTAGCATCCGAAATGATGAAAGGAAAGAAGGGTAGGTTTGTATTGTGTGACAAGCAATTATTTATTTTATTCCACAAAAGACAAACTATATAAAGTAAATGTTATAACATGTCATACACATGTGATGTGTTGTTATCAATGATTAACATGAATTTAAGTTGGTACTAACCACCCCAATGTACCTTTTTATTTAGCCAGGGATACCAAAATAGAAGCACGGTAATACCATTGGCAGAGCCCATATTAGATTGGCATAAAGAGAGAGCCCACACCAATATTTTGTACTTGTCAATTTCTAAAAGTGGATGTAATGGATAGACCATCATGAATTTCCTTCATGTGAAATACTAGTGTGAATGTCTAAGATATATCTTATGCTCGGTTTGACCACCCCATCATATTGAAAGCAAAGTATGGGCACATGGTGTAGAATGTGGATATTAATGTAGGTTGAAAACGAGAGAAAGCTTGCATTATTGATATCAAAATTATGATAGTAGGTGGGGTTTCTTTTTCGATCCCTTTTTTATTTTTATTTTTATCTTTTTGTATTTTTATTTTTATTTGTTTTTGTTAGCCCCACACATATTATAACTTTCATTTATGAATAATTCACGACCATGCATAATTTTCACATGGATATATATCTGACACTTAGACAATTTAAAGATACTTTCAAAATGTTTGAAGTAGATACTCCATCTATTATTAAGGAATCTAAATGAAGTTAATGAGAGATAGAAAAGAGTATGTTTATGGATAAAAAAATATACATTTTAAAGGAAGTGTGTTATTCATTGGCATTGTTATTAATTCATTGACATTGTTATTAATCAAGAAGAAAATTGCAAACACAACTATTGTTGGAAACGCGTCATCCATTGTTTGTGTCATTAAATCCCCTTTTATCTTCTAATCTCCAACCTCACCACTCAATTTATTTCGTTTGACCTTTTAGTCTTAACATCTTCTCCTCTTTATTTCATCTCCTTAATTCTTTTGTTATCATTACTTTATTCCCCATTTGATCTCGCAAGAACAACCTGTAGTGCCCTCTTTTGCTTTGACTTCATTTGACTGATATGATGTTATTAATTGAGGGCATTATGCTTACAAGAATGATCGAGTTGGTTAACAGATACATTTATGGATGATGTGATCTAGACCTTAGATCTAATTTTATGTGATTATTTCTTGATGTGGGCATATATATGTTATGCTTTATGCTTTGATATTCATGTGATGTTATTGAATATTGAAAAAAAACATGTAATTACATTATGAAATTTATTATGTTATATGATGCTACTAACGGTTTGTCAAGTGCGGCAAGAAGAACCATAGGTTCATATGGACTTTGGATTGAGTCAACATATGTGGACACGGGATGGTGTCGGGATATGTATGATTGACATGTATATGACATTACTTGTTGTATATTCATGATCATTGGACAATGTTATTTGATATGTTGTCTCTAGATGTGTGCAGAGACATAGAAACATTTTCCAAATAAACTTACACATGGGCAAAGGGTTGTATGATGAGATGTAACATGAGTACCATCAAGTAGAGGAGGTCTAGGTTGTGTATTCAGGCTTAGCAACCTCCTTGTCATGTATTGGGTTAAAAAACATATGTTTTGATGTTTTTTTTTTTTTTTTTTTTTTAAAAAATATATGTTTTGATGGGTTTTTTTTTTCCAGATGTTGCATATTATCATGAGGGTAGGCTGTGAATTCATTCATTCATGAGGATTAACCGAGGGGCATGCAATAAGGTGTCAATACTTATTCCTTAGTGACCATGAATCTCTCAACATTGATAAATGAGTTGGGTTAGTTAAGTTCCAACTCTAGCACCGTCACCCATTATTGAAAAATGATGCTTGAAGGGCATGTGAGAACATGTCACCCTCAATACATACTAGTAGGTAGTACTTGAAGCGCTGGCATGGAACCCTTGGTATCATGCATTTGAAGAGTTGTACTCTTG
This sequence comes from Picea abies, assembly GCA_900067695.1. NCBI lineage: Eukaryota > Viridiplantae > Streptophyta > Pinopsida > Pinales > Pinaceae > Picea > Picea abies. The sequence continues at coordinate 7,476 of CBVK0103907194.1, read as the reverse complement.
GTGTGGGGTACTTGAAGAGTTGTAGAGGTTAAGTGTAGCTCTTGGTGTCGAATATTTGAAGGCTCGTAGGTTACTTGGTCTCACCCTTGCTATTGACTTTGATTTAGTTTATGTATACTTTGGAGAAAAGTATCATTTGGCATATGTGTTTTATTTTAGCATGGAAAAATGAATGAATTGCATGGGTGGTTCGATTGATCACATGGAATGATGCACATGCTTGGTAAAAAAAAGCAGGGGAAATATAACTTATTTTAAAATTGGAAATGGAATGCATATAGAAAGGGGTGAGTTAAATAGAAAGAAAAACAATTTTATTTAAGCAGAAAATAGTAATTCAATGTGCACCCATTCACTAGAGGAAAGAGAAAAGGGATTTAAGGAACATCTAAGAGTAAAAATATGAAATGAGGTATGGATGTGATGAATAATATATATTTTTCATTTTAAATAAAGAATTACTTGTGCATGGAATGACACATGGGTGGGTGAATAATATGCATTTAGTAATAGAATAATTAACATTTTGCACGAGATGGACAAATGGCATAAATCTCAAAGGCTATATAAGAAAGGATGATTGGGATTGAGATCTCAACTTTTTGCTCCCTAATGTTGGATGGTTGTCATAATGCTAATTTCTTTCTTGGTGCGTTGTTGTTGAGTTTGGTTTGAATATTTGTGTTTGTGCTTTGGAGGTGGGGACCTATCTCAAAGGCTATATAAGAAAGGATGATTGGGATTGAGATCTCAACTTTTTGCTCCCTAATGTTGGATGGTTGTCATAATGCTAATTTCTTTCTTGGTGCGTTGTTGTTGAGTTTGGTTTGAATATTTGTGTTTGTGCTTTGGAGGTGGGGACCTCATATGCTTTAGACAAGCTACACAATATGAATTGCTAGTTCTGTACTCTCTTCATACAACTTGTTGCAGCTCAAGGGTCCATGGGGAAGAAGAGTACCCATTTGGGAGTTGGTAGGGTGGTCAACTGATAAGCTAATTTTATAATTGGCAAAGGATAATTGGAGTTAATAGTTGGAGCAAGATTGGAATTGAATAATCATCAAGGGAGGATCTTCTACAACCCTTTGAAAATTGTTATGTAATTCGAAAATTTGTAAAAGTGGTTTTTATTCTTGAAAAATTGAAAAGTGTTGAATGGGGTTTGAAATATCAAAAATTTCCAAGGGAATTAGCATACGTTTTAAGCATTAAAATTCCTTACTAGAAATCTTAGAATAAGCTTCAGGACTAGCCTAAACCTTATAGAAAATCCCACAATGAATGATTGCTTGAGAAAAATTCTAGAAAGCAATTTCATTTTTATTTTTCTATACGAGACAGAGGCACATGCACCCTCCAATGTCAGGTGCATGAGTGGGTTAGACACTTAGGGCCACCCATGCATTTTCCTTTGTATGCTAGACTTCCCATACATAGGTTGGGCATGCATCTTGTAGGTGATTGTATTAGGATTTGTGCAAAAAAAAGTCTGAGTTTTGGCTTGAGATAGAAAGAGTTTTTTGCGATATTCCTTCTACAATAAATTGTTTCTTTTCCAAAAATTAACTGATTAAAAGAAAATAATGATTTAGAGATTGATTAAAGAATACTTAAGTTTACTTGTGTGAGATTGAAAACATTGTTCTTGAGTCCATATATGGGGAGTGGATTGCTTACATTATTATGAATTGAGTGCTTTGATTTGTACACTTGTAAGCTGAATCTTGATATGATTGTATTCCTCTTCCAATTGAGAAAGAAACATAGAATTCTTGTGATTAAATAGATAGAAAAGAGCATTGAAAAGGGGCTTTTGGTTGCATAAAAAATAGTGATTTATGTATGTTCTAGTTGAATGTTATTGGGGTTGATATGTACTCTTGAGATTGGGTATTTTGTATTGAAAAAACAACATGACAAATAGAATCATAGTGATTCGAAAAAGAATTGTTTTCAACTATCTCTATTGATATTTGAGGAAGTTTATATATATTGAAAGCAAGTATTGTTGCTTATTGAAAATGGATTATTAGTACCCTATTGAAAAAGTCGTAATATTGTTGTAGAAGGAAATTGTGAACCATTGAATGATTAGTAGAGGTCTAAATATTTATATTGAAAAAAAATGGTAATTGAGCCATCTTTGTGACATGATACTTATTCCTTAGCTGTGATTAAAATGTTTAAAGTTTGGCTGATTTATCCATAAGCATAAGTGCTAGTATCGTGGAATTGAGAATAAATAATCATACAAAGCATTGTATCGGAAAATAAGTGATGTTTGAAATCAATCTTGCACTTGAATTTTTATTGTTATTATTATTATTATTATTATCAACCCTCATGGAGTTTACAACTAGATTATATGGCCAAGACGTCAAATTGATTAATTATTATTGAAACATAGTATATATGTGTGTATGTGCACTCACAATTTTGTAAGTTCCATGCTTTGTTTTAGATTAACATTATAGATGGGCATTGCATAATCAAAAGGACCAAATACAACAACCTATTACAAAAATTATTTTTCCTCCTTTCAAGAAGGTTGATAAGATCCAGGTTCCAAGAAAAGAGGAAGGCAAACTTACTTTTCCACTTGTAACCATGATAGGTAAATTTCAACATGTTATATGGGGTTGGAAGTTCCCATAAAAATGAAAGTGAATTACAATTAATAAAAAAGGCATAAGAAGTATTGATGAACATACAACACTAGAATAAAGGAAAATATGTCACCAAGAAGCATCAAGGTGTTACGTTAAACAACTGAATCAAATGACTCAATAATACGATGTAAACAATATAAAGGGACCTTGCCAAGACTCAAAGTATGAATGAAGTCAATCCCATAAAATAATACAAACACGAATATGATGCCACCACGAAAACATGCTCAACTACAAAGAATCATATTTACTATGCTTCCAGGACAAAACATTCCTTATAGGGGTGACAATGTTATAATAATAATAATAATAATATCATTAGATTAATGAAAGGTCAAAGGACATACATCCCTTCACCTCATGACTAGCCAATGCATATAAGTATACCATCATGAGGCTCATTGTAATCATCATTCTTATCAATTAATCATTATTCGATATATTATTATATATACAATTGCATAAATCTCCTTAGAACTCATTGATAAAGAATCTTGTTTATCTTAGAGAAGGCCTATGATCTTAGAGGCTCTTTGGACTTTGCTAAAAAATTAGGATCCCTAGATAAGTCCTCTTTTTTTCCGAGAGGGTTTCTACTCTCTTTGAATTGCTCAAATTAATCTGATTCTCTACTCAAAGAAGAATCCCTACATTGAGAATGTTTTGAAGGACTTCTTTAAGGATTTTTCTTTTCCAAAAAAAACAAGAGTAGGGATTTAGATGATTTTGTCCATACCTTTTCTTGGGACTTTTCATGAAGGGTCCTCTCTTGTGTCTACTTTCAAAATCCTCGAGACCTTTTCTTTGACCTTATTGGAAGGCTTATTCAATCATCCTTCAGTTGCTCAATTATTCCCTGCCCCAACCTCTTCTAATGATTTGTTTAGGACAACATGAACATGTTGTATTAGAGAATCAATGAAACCCTTTTATTCTTCTCTATTGTTGTCTTTTACTGAAACATTTAAGGCCTATTGAGATGTCTTTTATTTCTTCTTCCATACCCATGTACTGTCCTTTTTTGTATAGTCTTCCCATACATTGTAACACACTCGACCCCTGAGTAACTTCCCTAGGGATGGGGCATCAAAATTTCGCTCTCCTTAACATCTCAAATCCTCTGTCAGAGGTCTTCATTCTCTCATTCTCTTCTACTTACCCATAGCGTTCTAATGACTGCTACCATGCTCAAATCCGAGCTTTGGGTTGCAGGTTATGGCTTTCCAAAGTTCTTTGGGCATTCATTGGTTGAGGGCCACATGACATCCACGTGAATCCACCTCACATGTATTGTCTCCAGGTTCCTTCATCCATGGTGGAAGTCCATCCACCGTCTGATTTGAGGAAGTTTATATATATTGAAAGCAAGTATTGTTGCTTATTGAAAAGGCACTATTAGTACCCTATCGAGAAAGTTGCATTATTGTTGTATAAGGAAATTGTGAACCATTGAATGATTAGTAGAGGTCTAATCATTGTGGTGTACATATTTATCTTGATTAAATTGCTAATTGAGCCAACTATGCTACTTGTTGCTTGTTCCTTAGTTGTGATTGAAATGTTTCAAGTATAGTTGATTTATCCATAAGCATAAGTGTCGATAATGTGGATTTGAGAATATATAATCATACATAGCATTGTATCAAAAAAGAAGTAATATTTGAAATCAATCTTTTACTTGAAATATTATTATTATTAATCATCGTGGAGTTTGCAAGTGGATCATATGACCAATGGGTCAAATTGATAATTTATTATTGAAATATTGCTTATGTATGCTATTGACTATATCTACATGTATGAAGAGTGAAGTTCAATTGCATATGTCGTATTTTATATGTTTACTTTGATTATTGTATTGATTCAAAAAAAAAATCACTTTTGCAAATTGAGTGTTTTGTTTTAGATTAACATCCCAAACGGGTGTTACATATGGTATCAAAGAGGGGTTACATACGCTTGTTGACACCCAAAGTTTTGGGCTCATTTTGCACGCACGCACAAACGAAGTTGTGCGTGCTCATTCCAAAGTTTTGCACCTAAGGTAATGCACGAAGAATGACAAGGAGTGTGCACCATACTGAGTTTTGATCATGCGTGTTGGGCCTATAATATTATCAAATGCGCGTCCGTCCCAATTTTCATGTGCACCGAAAATCAAGAAGACACATGTTGAAATCAAGAAAATAATCATCGGGAAATCCTATTGAATGATTACTGCTAGCAACACAAGGGATCGTGGAGCTGACAAAAGATGAGCTGGCAGGGAAGTTAAGATTGCCCTGATTCCTGAAGGGGAAGTTAAGATTGCCCTGATTCCTGAAGGCTACGTGGACTGTAGGCAGGTACCAGAAGCGTGCGAGGTAGTTTTTTCAAGAGCAAGTGGAGTATAGAATAAAGAGACAGATCTCTCTAGCAGAGAAATATATAAAAGGAAGCAATGATATCAGCAATGGGGCTAGCTAGATGTTTGGATGAGACTCATTGAGTTGATTGTATCGAGCTCGCTATGAGCCTGTTGTAATACAATGTTTATGAATATATTTATGAGTTTGTCATATGTCTGGAGTCTTGAGAGACTGCGCATTTCACAGTGTGTTGTATTTCCGAGAATTTATAGAAGCGGAGATACGAAGTTCTTTTACTATCATCTATAGTCTACTTAATGTATGCATATGTTGTAATGGAATGACTCTGGTAATAAAGATTCAATAATTCTGATCTATTATGTGTCTATCATGTATAAGTTGGATATGTGTGTGTATTATTTTACTTCTTAGTCCTAATAACTTATCAGATATGAGTTGCATGAATGTCAGCCCCGATGGATATTTGTGTGTTTAGCCTTCATCCCTATCACAATACCTTATGGTCTTCATGATCCTCTCTGCATCTCAGGTGAGACCTTCATTTTTCTTGGCCAAGGATTGATATGTCAATGCTCTGGGGGTTTTGTTGGTCAACGTTGGACAAACCCTGGGTCTAAACTCCCCAACGTTAATAAGGGTGCACGTAAGTGTGGAACAAAATGCTAACAAATGGTTTCGTTGATTGGACCTAAAAGTCTCGTAGGGAATGATGAAGGAAAGAGATGAGGTGGCATCCATCTCGGGAGTAAATTGAAGACTAGCTAACTGCAAAAGAACATGAGTTTTCCCTGTGGGAGACTCAGGGACTAAAAGTGAATGTGAAAAAATGGAAAAATGACTATATTTACATGAATATGCATGAACTTTTCTTTATTGAATTTCCATTTTTGTTGCATGAGTGGCTAAAAAGGAAAACTGCTACCAATTCTACTATCTGGCCCTTTAGAACCAATGGTCTGGGATCAAGCCACACTTGAAAGATTGAAAGTGTTGGATAATAAGTGGACTCTGGCTATTGACTTCTAGTTTTCTTGAGTAAAAGAAGGCTACATTGTTGAGTTTGTTGTGGAGTACATTGATTCTTTCGGCGAGGCTAAAAGAAAGTTCGCAGAAGGTCCGAGGATGTGAATGCTAGAAGAGATTCCACTCTGCATAAAGATTTTGTTCATGGAGAAAGGGTTGATGCACATAGAGCTCGATCGAATGGCTAAGTAAACTCCCCTAGTGCTTGGGGGGGTTTGCAAGGATGAGGGAAAGTCAGAGAGAAAATGGATTCGTTGAGGAGGATATAGAATTTGTTGAGATGAGGTGAGGAATGGTATGGACCCAGAGGAGCAGAGCAGAAAAAGAGTCAAGAGATACACAAGAAAAGTTGAGATAAGGAGAAAAGTGGAACAAAGAAGTGGAAAAGAGTTAGACCGGGGCACACGACGAGGGTCGGGCCAAGGATGAAGAGAAAAGAAACCACATCAGGTGGTAGTGTGGAAGAGTATGTTGTGTCAGAGTGGAGCACAGATGAGGATAGGCCCGCGAAGACACGTGGCATAGAGGATAGGGTGTAAAATGGGGATACTGGTAGTGATAGTAGTAAGGGCCTAGGTGACGAAGTCCGCACCACTTGGTTATTATGGAGTGCCCCAACCTTAGAGAAAGATGAAGTGCACAGCAATGGTGCATAGAAAAGAGGAAAATATGGTGTGCATAATAGTGGTGTGTTGTTAGGAGAGGAAGATAGCACATAAAGTAGTAGTGTGCAGATAGGATAGGAAGATAGAGCGCATATTTGTGGTGCAGATATAGGATAGGAATATAGAGCATAGATTTGTGATGCACAAATAGGATAGGAAGATAGTAGTGTGTTGGTGCACCAAAAGAAGAGGAAAATGGGGGCTCCCCTAGTGGTGGGGGGAACGAATTGACAATATTAGATGGTCTTGCGCAGCTGCAAGTAGGCAACTCTCTGGGTCACCTCATGAGAAACTTCAGAAGGAGATGGGATTACCCCCCCTTTGTACCACCCCCCTTGAAGTAAAAGAACACTAGTAACACTAATGCTTTGTAAATAAGGAAAATACAACATGGAATCAGAGCTAGTTACCTTCATAACAGTTTGGCCACTGGAAGGAAGATTGTTACAACGACACCTTGGACCACCTTGCAACTGCAATACTTTGTGAAGCTCGTTGAGAAATATCCCAAGGACATTGGGAATAATTCCTTCACAGAACAGTGGGCCTTAACCTAGCTCACCCCCTGAAACCCTCAGCGTACTACAGTTTGGTGAAGTTTGAAAAATCGAGTTTTTTCAGTGTTAGGGTTTCTACCAACGAAAATGTCAACCAATATGAGAGTTGAGGATAGATTGGATGGAGAAAATAACTTCATATCCTAGAAGCATAGAATACAACTCATTCTAGAAGAGAATGAATTATTGG
>CBVK0103907147.1:0-13791 GCA_900067695.1 Picea abies | reverse complement strand
ATGTTGACCAATCCACAAAAGGGGATTTGATCTAAACAATAATGACTCAATTTACAATAATTCAACATATAGAGGATCAATTTCCTTCATATCATTTCTTCATTAATTAATGCATTGAATCATTTTTCATAGTATTATCACGGAAATCAATGCACCCTATTGTCTTATGTTATATCATTGTTAAAATAAACACAACTATTTGATTATGCTAAAATTATTTTTTGTTTTATCATCACTTAAATCAATGCATATTTTTTTGCATTAAATCAATGCAACTAATTTCTCTAAATCATTTATCATTGTGTTAATTTTCTTTGTATCATTTCTTCAATTAATTAATACACTGAATCATTTTTCATCATAGTATCATTGAAATCAATGCTCATGTTGCTCTAAATAGTAAATAGTAATATTAATACTAAATACTAAATACTAAAGTAATAGAAGTAATAGTAATAGTAATAGTAAATAGTAATAGTAATAGTAATAGTAAATGCTAAAGTAATAGTAAATTTACTGAAGTAATAATAATATATTGAAGTAATAGTAAATATGATATACATAATACCCGTAAAAAAATATATATTAAATGAACCGACTTTAAATTTTTAAAATTTTTGAAATCTTTCAAATCTAACATCACATGACAACTTATCCCCCATACTGGGTTGTAGAGCGCAAACACAGTGATTCTACCATGGTGAGGGGTATTATTAGATATAACATTAAGTAGTAAGAGGGTATTTTGGCTCATTGTTTTGAAAGGGATCTTTATATGATTTTTTGTTTTTGTTTTGGACTCGTAAAATCCCTAGGGCCTTGGAATTTATATTCTTTGGGAGCATTTTGGGTGCGTGTAAGTCACTAGGTTTTTATCATTGTGACTACTTTTGTAGCATGTGTATGTCAATGATTTTACTAATAAAGTTTATAGGAATAATTTTACTCAATAAAAAATAAAAAAATAAGCAATAATTGTATATCCTTTAAAGAAAACCTAAGGAGTTTCCTCGTGAGGATAAGTTAGATTATGGTGTCTTGATTTCGAATCCAAGGGTGATCTCCATTGGAGGACTAGATAATTAGGTGCATATAGGTAGGGTTCCATGGTGGCTCCCATCAATATATTGGGGCACTGAGCATATATGGAGGTGACTACTCTCAAATGATTTCTTATTGGCAACTTTGTTGGAGTTAGATACAATTTGTTCATGGATTAGTGTTCTATCCAAATACATATTTAACGAAATAACCATATATGATAATGTTTTGAAAAAATAAGCTTCATCTTATCACTATTGAGGTTAAAGTGATCATATTTAGTGTTACGCAAGACCACTAACGCATTTCAATTCGAATGTTCTTTCGCTAAGAAACTATGAGTGGAGGGTATCTATTAAGTCCAAGTCACCCATATCTTACCCCTAGCCGCTACCATTGTTGTGTGTGTTGGGATGCATCCACAAAAGCGAGTGCAAGCACTAGCATGTCATCCACATGACTTGAACCTTGGTGAGGGATATATTAGCTACCTACTTTCATAACTTATATGATATATTAAAAATGATAATGAGAAAGGATGACCATTGTTGTGTGTGTTGGGATGCATCCACAAAAGCGAGTGCAAGCACTAGCATGTCATCCACATGACTTGAACCTTGGTGAGGGATATATTAGCTACCTACTTTCATAACTTATATGATATATTAAAAATGATAATGAGAAAGGATGGAATTATAGGGAATCAATCAATTGTATTTCAATTTTTGATTAGGTTGATTGAAAGGACTAGTATGGTTATAACCCACATGCAAAGTGGGGATGGAATAACCCATAATAAAATACATATGGGTTATTTCATGTATTTTATTATTCGAGATGAAATAAAATACATTTCAAAGGTGTAGTTGCACAGTTCAATCAAATTATTTCTATGAGATATCCTTCTTTTCAAATCTTCATTATACATAGATATACACGATAGCATCATGTTTCAAAAAGAAAAAATGATATATTCTATACTACTATCAAAAGACTACCTATATCAGTAAAATAATAATAAACTTGTCACATTTGAAGTATCTCCTCTAATGATCCAAGCTAAGTTTGTTCTTGGTTGTTGACAAAATAAATGAGTTGGAAATGACCTTCTGGAATATGGAGACCTTCCTTTGATAAGTCGTCAACAATTGTATGTAATTCTATGAAAATGTGCACGTACTCTATCTGAAATAGCGTGGATGATATATCCTTTATCGTCTATACTAGGGGAAGAAGATGGATGTTCTAAATCTGGGAGAGATTTTTCATTACTTTCATGACTACAGTGAGTCACCTATCACATTAAACAATTGAATATTATTTTTGTTGGCAGCTCTAAGAAAGTAGAGTAATGATAGAAATCCAGCCTTATTGTCCAATCCTTTCTCTACATTGGCTTTGAAAGCAATATAATTTTTGTCATCCATATATAAAATAAACCCACAACCACATGTATTGGATTGGCATGCACCATCAAAAAAAAACCATAGCATGTGCTTTTCAATAATTAAAGCATCAACTTTCCTTTGATGAGGAATAGCTAGAATACCTGAGTGAAGTTTAAAACCATTAACTTTCCAGAGAGCCACAACTTCCATTGGAGTCCATTTGTCTTTGAATATCAACGTATTTCTTGCAGACCATATAGTCCAAACTACATATAAAGGAAGCACGCGGGGGCATAGATCTATCCCTAACAAATCACTCCCCCCATCACCATTGGATGAAGGGTCACAAGCCAAGGGTACCATGTGCCCCTTGGATAAATATTTGATGCATTGGCAAGCCATTATTTCCCTCCTCAAAATAGGGCAGTACTCTAGTATAGGCCCCCTACATTCTTATGAAAATAACATTTACCATTACCATATTCCACTAATAATGTACCATGGTCATTGAAACTATCACTTAACATTGTTATCTATTACAAGAAGTTTGATTGATGCATTAGTACAACAAAATTATATTAAAAAATATACACATATAGAATTCAAAATTTATTTACAAATTTGAAGGGTTGCTACATTGCTTGTTTGCTAAATGTTGCATGATTTGGACCTTCACCTCTTGAGAATGTTAGTTTGGGTTGGAGTGAGTCATGAAGGTTTGGTTCACTCTTTACACAAAACCCTCATATATTCCTTGCTTCTATCTGAGAAATTTTCAGTAAAATATTATTTGGCAAGTTCTCTTATATTGACCTACTTTGAGAATTAGAGTACTGAATGAGTAATTCTACTTAAGGTATTTTGATATGTTTATGTGAATATAAATTTGAGAGATGTTTTTTATTTCGAATGTTTTCTATTATTGGTTTAAATAGTGCATATGTTGATTTGTGTTAAAAACACAATGATTCTACCATGGTGAGGGGTATTATTAGATATAGCATTAAGCATAAAGATGGTATTTTGGCTCATTGTTTTGAAAGGGCTCATTGTATGATTGTTTTTGTTTTGGACTCGTAAGATATCTAGGGGCTTGGAACTTATATTCTTTGGGAGCATTTTCGGTGCATGTAAGTCACTAGGTTTTTCTTGTTGCGACTACTTTTTTAGTGTGAGTGTGTGTGTGTGTGTGTGTGTGTGTGTGTGTGTGTGTGTGTGTGTGTGTGTGAGTGTGATTTTAATAATAAAGTTTATAGGAATCATTTTACTCAATAAAAAATAAAAAAGAAGAAGCAATAATTGTATATCCTTTAAAGAAAACCTGAGTTTCCCCATGAGGATAAGTTAGACTATGGTGTCTTGATTTTATATCCAAGGGTGATCTCCATTGGAGGACTAGAGCATTAGGTGAATATAGGTAGGGTTCTAGGGTGGCTCCCATCAAAATATTGGGGCACTGAGCATACATGGAGGTTACTTCTCCCAAATTATTTATTAATGGAAACTATGTTGGAGTTAGATACAATTTGGTCATGGATTAGTGTTCTATCCAAATGCATATTTAAAGAAATAACCATATTCAATACTTAGAAAAAAAAAAAAACTCCTCTTATCACTATTGAGGCTAATGTGCTCAGATTTAGTGTTATTCCAAATGCATATTTAAAGAAATAACCATATTCAATACTTAGAAAAAAAAAAAAACTCCTCTTATCACTATTGAGGCTAATGTGCTCAGATTTAGTGTTATGCAAGGCCACTACCACATTTCAATTCGAATGTTCTTTGTCTAAGAAACTATGAATGGAGTGTATCTATTAAGCCCAAGTCACCCATATCTTACCCCTAGCCCCAACTGTTGTTGTGTGTGTTGGGTCGGATCCCCAAAAGCAAGTGCAAGTACTAGCATGTCCTTCACGGGACTTGAACCTTGGTGGGGGGTATATTAGCTACCTACTTTTATTGAACACGAGATATTCATAACTTATATGATATATTAACAATAATAATGAGTAAGGATGGAATTATAGGGAAGCAGTTGATTGTATTTCAATTATGGATTAGGATAGTTGAAAGGAATAATATGGTTATAATGTGCATGCAAAATGGGGATGGAAGTAATGAAAGGGTTATATAGGGAGAATATGTGAAGATATATATTATACTCACCTGGGTGATGTCAATTGATGATTAGAAAGGTTGATGGCCTAGGAAGGATACATCCATTGCACTTGGGAGAGGTGTCTAACTAGCATCTCCCATTGAGGAGAGTGCATGTCATAATTTTTGGTAGCAAGGGATCGTGTTTGCACGACCTCCATACCAAAGATATTTATATTTCAATACAATCCCAAATACACACCCACACCAAGTATATTCATATGTCAATTTTAAAAATTGGTGCATACATATTCCATCTTCTCAAAGAAAAAAATATATTTGTTGTTGATAGGATTTTTAGATATGAGTATAGTTCCTCCCAAAAAAACTACCTTAAAATATACTCAACTTGCCACATCAACTATAATCTTTGATATCTTTTACTCCATAAAATAGTGATGATCATATTATGTCTATCTTCGAGTATATCACTCTTCATGCATGTAGAAATAACATCAACTTAGTCTTGCCAAACATTTTAAGGCTTAATACAACTGTAATATTCATCCCCATGTCTTCCACAAAGGGGATTTTTTCCTAGTGTATGACTAAGCCCTTGATATCTTAGGTCGAGGAAAGTTTGAATTGTTATGGTAGGGGCCTTTCATTGACAAAAAAATGTTAAGGAAATGGTCCATATTTATTTGCGGGGCCACAAGGGGAACTTCTCCCTAACCCTTGCAATGAGCTCTATATAAATTAGTTTTACTAATGATCCTTTATTTTTTAGTGTCATTTTATATTGTATATAGATAAGATATGTTTTTACATCATGTTTGTAATATTTGCATCTCATACATTGTCTTCTTGTGTCATTCAAATGGATCCCTTGTCCTATTTCTACATCAGTTATGATGATGGTGAGACTCATTATATGTGGAATCTTGTCTCGACATCTTGGGCCATATTTACCCCTTTACATACCCTTGTCGACTATAGTGGCATTTGTGTTGGATTTGTCACCAATAACCAGGCCAAATATGATGTTTTGATTGGTTTGTTAGTCAATGCCCTTATGTATCATGTTTATCACCGTCGTTCTTGTCTTGATTCCCAGCTTCTTGTCATGTAGTTGAATGATGTTTATCATGTGTATAACTCTTACCTTTTTAGAAAATATTGATAACTTAAACTTTTGGTGCAGTCATTTGAATAAATTTCATTTAGCCATGTTCCGAGAAGGCAAAATAATTTTGAAGATATCATTACATATAACATTCTAGATTGGCATTTAACACATGCATACATAAGAAGATAATTTTTTCATTCACATGTAATCTACCAAGCATCATCATAATCATCATTGCATATAATAAAACAAAAAAATTGTACATTCACATTTGCATCACACATATAATTTTAAAAACTACATTCATAGTGCACTCACACACACACACACACACACACACACACATTCCCACGGAAAAAATCATACTTTACTATAAAGAAAGAATTCCAAGAGTTGAGTACTAGGCCTCAGGTTGCCACCAGTGTTATCAAGTTCCTAAATTCTAATTCCATAGAAGTATTGAATATTAAAGGTGTAAAATACAAAACCACAATGGTGATGGAGGTTGAAAAGATTTTCACAAAAAGATTTTTTTTATAGAAAGCTCAAAATAAATGTATAATGGTGAAAAGAAACATTGAACCAGTCACCAAAAAATTTAAAAAACTAGTAAAAATGGGACTACCTTCAGCATGGGATGATAAAGGGAAGCTTCTTCATTACATAGGTCAAAGAAGGAATCTGAAGAACAAAAGAAGAAATGTGAAAAGGGAAAGAATATTGCACAGTACTCCAGAAGAGTTGTGACCAGGGAAACTACAAAGTCAGCTTCAATATCTGAATCTACATTTAAGGCACAGATGCAGTTAATGATGAGAGAAATGATATTTTTCCAAAACTAGATCCACTGCAAGATCTTCAAAAAACCAAAGACTCACAAAGAACAGAAGAAGAAGACCTCAATACTGGGCTATCTTCAAAATATGTAATTAAACTAAGGAAACCCCAAGCTTCAATAGATTTGAACTTACTTGCCCCAGTAGAGGAATATCCAAAATTCAAGGTGGAAGCAAGGAAAGAAAAAGACAGAGTAAAGGAGTTGTAGAGTATTATTAAGCAATTGAAGAAAGAAAAATCTTTTGTTGAGCAATGGAATTCTAAACAACAAGAAAATATACAAGATTTCAAAAGGAAGAGGAAAGAGAAGAAGGCATTATTGAAGGAGGTAAGAGAATCCAATATAAGATTATACTGGCATAATGTTGTGCTAACAACTAAGCTCAAACAAAGAGACACCATGGCTTCTGTAGTAATCATACCATGATAATTCAAGAAAATGTGGCCTCAGTTTTGATTGTTCAATACTATTCTTCATAAAGTAAATATGAGAATTTTGGTTCTTAGTGTTGGGTTCAAATGGAACTTTTTGATATCTCAGATGAATCAATTCAGCAAGATAGTATTCCTCTGTTTGTGGGATTTTCCAATTTTATAAAATTGTTTCCTAATCTATATTCGGATTGGTTGGTGATCCTACTACAATTTAGGAATTAGAAGTTTTTGTATGAACTTTATTTTTCTAGGAAATAGTCATTGACTTGATCCTATTGTAAAACTGTAAACTCAAAAATAGGATCTAGGAATACTCGTGGTGCTTTAAAAAGACACTGGAAAGATTGTATGAGGGTCGATTAGTTGGGAAATCAAGGACCTTTTTTGTAAAAACTCCACTATAAGACAAGACTATATTTCATATTGGTACTAAATGGCAAAGGCATGTTGATGGTCAGATCTTCTTTCATATTTTTTATTTGTTTCTTTTCTTACTTGAATACATTTATTTTGTTGCAATGCATATGATTTCTTGATTGTGGGTGACAGTGAAAATTTTACTGTTTTTGTTCATAATTAAGAATGTTTTCAAGTACATGTTCTTGTTTCTTAATGATATTTTGAAATAAGAAAGATGCCCTAGCTTTCTCTCTCACAGTCAAGTGCAACTTTAGGGACTAACACAGCCCTTGCATGAATGCCTTGAGATAAAAATGATGATGCTTCAAATGGATTCCTTTTCCTCTCTCACATTGGAATTCCCTCATTATATAGTATTCGAAGGTTTAACCACCATGGAGAAGATCACTCACTAGATCCACTAAATTGGGATCTTCAAGATTTTTAGGGAGAAAATATCTCTCAAGGATTTTACGAAGAAAATATCTCTTGAGGATTTTAAGGAGGAAATGTCTCTCAAGATCCATCAAATTAGGATTTTGGTTTGAGAAAACATCTCAACCATCCATGAGACTCTCAACTTCTCCTTGAGATTAGGAAACTAAATGTGAGGTGGATTCTCACACTAAATAATTTATTTTTTTTCAATAAAATGAATAATACATATGCACTTAGTATTTTTACCTTCATATGATAAATTTCTCTCCTAACATGTCTAGGGATAGTATTTTTACCTTCATATGATAAATTTCTCTCCTAACATGTCTAGGGATTATGACAAACACTCCCTCACTAAAGTTTGGAAAATCCACACTTAGTAGTGTGGGAATTTGGTGTGTAACAATCTTCCCTTCTTATCAGGAACAACATCAACCAAAGAACTTGTTCTACTTTCACCCGTAGGTTGTATATCTGGATCTTGGATACTAGCATTAGCTAGCATGTGCCCTGTAGTGAAAAATTTCAAATTCATTTTCATCTGATGAGCTCTCACAATGAACTCAATCCCATCCTTGAAGAGATGATACTTATTCGGTTCCCTGTAGAAAATGCCATTCCTGTCATACAAGTATGGACTTCCCAAAACCATCCCGCAAATGTCAAGTGGAACAATGTCTAACTGTACCTCATGAATGAAACTGGATGTGTGCGTGAACCATAACTTGCATTGCTTAGTTACATGTACCTGAGCATTATCACAAATCCAACCCAAAGGATACGGTCTCAAATGAAGCCTAGTTTCCAATCCCAACTTTTGAACAACTTGCTCTGAGATAATATTCACTTGTGATCCATTATCAACAAGTATATCAATCTTAGTGTGCTTTGAGATAAATCATAAATGAAACAGGTCATTTATTTTCCTTCCATCATGGATTACTTTAGACTTTGTCGAAGAAGTACGTGAACTTGTAACATAAGATTTACCTTTGATGCCCATAGTTGCAACCTTGGTTTCATCCTCAAAATCTGATTTAAGATCTTGCACCATGGTCATGGTCTTCTTATTACCCTTTCTAGGTTGATTCCACTTCGACTTCAATTATGGATGCAACTTCCAACACTTTTCCTCCTCATGTCCTTTCATCTTGCAATGAAAACATGTAGGCTTCTCCATTTCATCCTTCTTCCATGTAGTTGTCTTCTTACTCTTCCTTTTAAGTGGCTCTCCTAACTCATATTCAACATGTTTTCCTTTGTTGGCTTCAAGATGTGTAGCTTCTACTGATACTTCATCAATATTAGTAGGATTTAACATCAATATAGTATGGCGAAGATATGAGTGCATACCACCAATATACTTTAGAAGAGACTCAGGAGTATGTAATGGAATTCCCGAAGATAATGCCTTCCTCTTAAATTCATGTGTATAATCTTGAACATTTTTCCCTTTTCCTTGTCTCAGATGTTGCCAAGCAATCATTGATGTTTGCATATAATCTAATGGATAAAATTGATTTCTTAATGCATTAGTAAATTCAATTCATGAAGAAATGATTTTACCTTGTTGAATAAGATCAACTTGTGTCTAACTCTCCCACCATATCATGGTTGTTCTGCTCAAGCGAAGAGAAGCCAACTATATATTTGAAGTGTCCTATGTGATTTTTTGTACCCTGCAATACACTTCAATTTGTTTGACCCAATTATTCAACTTCTTTGCATTCAACTCTCCATCATAGATAGGAAAATCTAGCTTTAACAAAGGCAAATCATGAGAACAATAACACTTTTTCCTCTCATGAGAAGAACATTTGATTCCATCAGAAGAAGAGGATGATATGATGATGATGATGATGATATGGATGAAGGAGACCTTGGAGGTTTTTCACCTTCTCATCCTCCAACTGCTTCATTTTTTACCATTGTTTCAACTAGACCACCTTCATTTTGATAAGGAGTTTCTATCCTTCTTTCTAGGTATTCCCACAATTCCTTAACCATATTTGTAATCTCAATGAACATTCCTCGAAACTCCTTATCAGTATTAGACATAAATTCTTCATGCTCCATTTCTCCTCTTCGAGTGAATCCCCTTGAACCGATTTCAGGATCATAACTTACAAGATTTCCTTCACCTTGCTTAGAATTGAACCTCACTAGCATTCACTTGCAAATAAACATCAAAACTAGCTTTGATACCACATGATCTGAAAATACCACACGAGTGAATTGATACCAACTTGAACCAAAATATCAACAAACTTTGATATCAATTCAGCCCAAAAAATCCTTAGATGCCAATTAGTCCATATGCAGATACTAAACATTTGACTAGATTCGGGAATATAAATGAAGATCGCTTGACTATTTGCAAAATATCATGTGAATGTCTTACTTATCCATAAACCCATAAACTGATGATCGCTTGACTATTTGCAAAATATCATGTGAATGTCTTACTTATCCATAAAACCGTAAACCGATGACTAACTTGAAATGTAAATGAGATAACACAACATAAAATAAAATAACTCAAATAAAAATGTAATTGACATACATCACTGCATTTTCAAAGTCCATTTAAATAGCATGATTGTTCTTCATCATCTCAAAATTCCAAATTACAATACAATATAGGCTTACAAAAACAAAATTTGAAGAACACTCCAAACAAATTTTTCTCAAATGCAGAAATGGAGTGCACCATTGAATTCCTAGCGAAAAATCATACAAAATTGATATAAAATACATGAAATTCCATCAAGGTGACCCCTGACACGCTTTACGGTGTAGCCTCGTACCCTTTGTACTCTCGACATGCATTACAAGGAAAAAATATGCATAAAATTTTGTGTATTCCATCAAGGTGACCCCTGACACGCTTTACGGTGTAGCCTCGTACCCTTTGTACTCTCGACATGCATTACAAGGAAAAAATATGCATAAAATTTTGTGTCAAGATGTGTGCCTACATTGGAATGTGTCCACCTCAAAATGTGTATAGCCTTAGGTCATATCATTACATTGAAATTTGTGCCCAATATATAGGGCGGCCTCCAACACGTCCTCCACATTTGGCTGCAACTTATTTACTAATTTAGGCAGAATCTCCACTATATTTGGGTCGGTGGCATATTGGTTAGAACCATTTGCTATTCTAGCGAAGGTTCTGGGTTTTATTCCTATTCATAACATATTCCGTTGGTATATATTTTAATATGGTTACGAAACCATATTATATATGGCATATGGTTAACAATCCATTGGTGATTATATTATAAAATAATATATAATATATATTATATATTATATATATTCCAACAAAAATATCACACAGTATTCCTATTAATCCCTTCACAGACTAAGGTATAGTCACGTGGTAATAGGAAAGAAGTAGGGGTTGGGGGATAGCCCTCGGCCCCTTTCTACCCCAAATGAATGTTAATACAAATATAAATATAATACATGTCATATAGTGGTTAAGTGATAATGTGTGGTATGTTGGTTATGCAAGTTATCTTAAGGCTTTGGTGGTCACGGAGGTCATGGGGCCGAACCCGGTTAACTCCAAAATTTTACAATACATTAAAAACCATTACTGGCCAATGGGAAGCTACCACGTAGCAGCTTCTCCTTGGCCCTCCTATGCCATGTCTCATTACATCATAGGACCACTTGTATGGTACGGATGCCAACTAATCATGTGCCACATCACTCTTTTGTACAAACATGTGCCACGTGTCACTTTTGATGTTACCATGTACTATGTTGATGTCATCATTTGACTTTGAATTTTTCCTAGTTTGACTTGAACTTTGATTGCCCATAACTTTTTCATATGAACTCTGTTTGAGGCGTCGTTGGAAAGTTGACGACGAGCTCTACACAATAATTTCATTTTCATGAAATTTTGAGACTATCAAATTTTGAGCTTTTACGGATCCCTTGGGACCTATGTGAGCATTTTGAATCCTCCTGGACCTCTGTGAACGTTCCTTAGATCCTCCCGGATCATTTAACCAATGTTTTCAAGGAAATAAATGCATATGTCCAACATTTGAGGAAATTGTTTGAATAATGTAGGAAATATGGAATCTCGTTCAATCCCAAGAAGTCAACATTCGATGTAGAGCAAGGGAAATTGTTGGGTCACATCATTTTTAAATATGGAATCTATATTGATCCAATCATAGTTGAATCCATAAAGAAAACCATTTCCCATGTAGCAAGAAATCATTATAGTTATTCTTTGGTAAGATTAACTTTATAAGAATATGCATTACAAATTTTGTCGAAACAATTAAACAAATGAATGTCTTGTTAAAGAAAGATGTTATATTCAAATGGGATAATTGTAATAAGAAATATTTCAAGAGTATTAAAGAAGACATCACAACATCACCGGTCCTTTATAGCCCCGATTATTCTAGAGACTTTATCATTTTCTCATTTGCATTTGAAGATACTATTGCTTGTGTGATTTTTCAAAAGAATGAGGATAATAATGAACAATATATTGCTTTCATGAGTAAGATCATTATGGATGCTTAATTAAAGTACACCATTATTGAGAAACAAGATTATGCCGCGGTCCAATCATTGAAACATTTTAGGAGTTATGTCATGCAATGTACCTAGGGAGGAAAATATGGAGTACCTCCCTAGGTGCCCCATATTATACTCCAGAATTTTTTTCTTTTTGTTGATTTTTGATGAAAAAAAAAGAGGATGGAAACATTTAGGTCAATTTATGAAATTTTTTGTGTAGAATTTGGAGAATCTAGCCCAACAATTGAATTCCTCTAAAAAAAACACCCAATTTCTAAACAAATCATCCAAAATGGAGTCCAAGAAGTGGAGATATCATTGATTTAAAATCAGCCTTTTTTTAGGGCTTTTTCCACGAAGGTCATGAATTTCACATATTTGATATCTTTTGATAGAGTGCACATATTTTAGTCAAACTAGTGCTAGTAGATCTAAAGACGCTATGGCATTTCATAATTGGTTTCATAATATCCAATCAGAGAAGTATAATTGAAGTTATGATTGTTTTACATTTTTGGCCTCAAACCCTAACTACATCAAGGAGCTCCATTGAAAAGTAAGTGATTCTCTTTGAAACCCTCGTTCTATTTTTGGAAATATGTATTTTAATGCCAAAGATGATGGACCTAGTATTTAAGAACACATAAAATTGTTTAAGTCTAAAAATCCATTATTTTGGAGATATTTGGTAAGTGCTAATCGAAGGGAGGATGCTCAAATTTGGTGGAATGGAATTAACTATGAAGAGATAAAGGAACTTTAAGATGAGAAACATGAGTATACATAGATAGTTATATCATGCCAAGAAGAAGGATAATAAGATCCAAAAGGGTTTATTTTCATGTAAAAAATTCATCTTATAGGTTCATGGATGTATTCAACAAGAAAATATTATTGTTTCTATAAACCCTAGTAGCATGGATGTATTCAACAAGAAAATATTATTGTTTCTATAAACCCTAGTAGCTAGCATAATTTCGTTAATGTTAACTTGGCTAAATTATTGCAAGTACCTACAAAGAATATTCAAATCACACAGGTTGAAGGTGAAAACTTTCAAATTTTAAAGGTTTGAATATTACCATGGATAAACACATGCTGCATTCATATTTTTATGCGATAGATATGGATTATGTGAATATTGTTTTTGGGACATCACTAAGTCTTCAAGTCACCATTATTTGTATTTATCATTTAGGATAATAGTCATTTATCCTAAGTGGATTCAAACCAACACTAGCAAGATGTATATCAGATCGAAATACTTTGAAACCCGTCCATATGCCCCAAGCAATTTTCACAACCAAATTGAGCTAAAATTACAATGAGCTGCAGGTATATATTCTTAAAGATAACAATCACTCCAGCGCTCTGCTAGCTTAAACACTGCAGAAACCCTAGTTCGTCACCTCTCCTATGGCCTCCTTGGATCGGGACCCTGATCCTCCCTCGGATTTCCTTGACAAAGTA
>CBVK0103907127.1:0-12698 GCA_900067695.1 Picea abies | reverse complement strand
GTAGGCTCTTTATCTTGTCTCATTATCATATTTTCTTATATATCATATATGATATTAGAGTTGATTTCTGCAGTCATTTTCGCCTGTTGTGGTTTACCCCTAGCCATAGAGATATTTTCCTCTTAACCGTAAAGAGAAACCTTGCAGAGGTTGTGGTGGTCATAGTGATATTCCATTAACCTTTCGACCAAATAATGAAGAGGGAAAACCTCCCAATTCAAAAGATTATCTTCATGCATTACTTTGTTGAGATTAAGGGAACTCCAATAGTTGAAACTACCTTTGGTACCTCATACAAATGACCTCCAAAGTAAAAATGACACAGAAGGAATATAATCACAGATAGGATAACATTTCCATATACATTGTTTTCCTAAAATAACATCATAAACTTAAAGTGGGAAACATCACACAGTTCTTCATCTTTGAAGGGCTTGATGTTCTAAGAAGATATTGTTGACTAATGTAGATGTCTTCTCCTTGACTCAACCAATTGATGGTTTATGGTTTTGGATGTGGCATTGTTGGAAACTTCAATATCTTGATGACCTTGGTTGAGATCAAGTTCTTCTAGTTACCATTTTCAACAACGAAATGTAGTAGAGACCCCTTCAACCACATTTGCGAAAGGAAGAGATCTCACATTTCTTATGTTCCTTAGGCTCTTTTAGTTGGATATTTGCAATTGCGATGGTGGAATTGGGTTTTGAATCAACGATCCACTTTCCCTTATCTAACACCAAATCAAATTCAAAGCCAAAGTCCAACTTTGAGTCTTTCAACTTGGCCAATAATGACTACTTTGAATGGCATTTGTCACTATTGTACTAGGGTGTTTTATGGAATTCATGTCACTTTTCACTTCCCTTCTTCAAATTCTAGTTACACTTCATTGGTTGTGATTTGGAATGGTTTTATTGAGTTTGTATATCCTTTGTTTGTCCTTTTTTCTATGAGTTAGGGTTTACCTTTTACCATACTTTTTTTCTGGTAAATTTGAAGACCCAAACTCTTTCTTGTTCTTTTGCTTAAATTTTTTCTTGATTTTGAGAACATATGTTGTGACTCTTAGTGAGGAGATGTCCAGGATATCCAACTCTAATTGGATGAATCTGTGAGGGACACTATGGTGCTTTATAACCAATTACCTCTCAAATTCTTTGATACCCAACTTTGAGTGTAAGGTGTGAAAGATATTGGTGTACTTTGGTGCAATCTAGTCTCTCTTATTGAAAGGTTGTCCATGTTGTGTATTGGTCATCATAGTTTCCAAGAGGGTATAATTATTCCTGAAGGAAATCAACAAAATCCACCCAAGTGGGTTCTATCCTAAATGTTACAAAATCATCTATGACATGTTTCTCATGATCTTCCCACCAATATTCTAGATGGGGGAAGGACTTAAGGAGTGTGAACATGCTCTTTTCACTATCCAATTTTTTTTAATAGAGTAATAACACTCTAACATATTTAACCATTTACCCAAAGAATCTATGTGTATTTGGCCTTCAAATAAAGGAATGCCAAAGTTAAGTTGTACATTGAAGGGATTTTCACCTCTAAAATGACTATGTGTTGAAGGTGTCTTTTCCACTATTGACGGTCTTGAAAGGATTTGGGTAAAATTATCACCATCGTGTTCCTTTATGATGCAAGGGATTCCTTTAGCAACAATGTGATAAGATATCATTCTCCATCATCTCTATTTTATTACATCATGAGAGGCCACTTGAGCCAATAATATTGGTCTTCTCAAATATTAGTTAGTTCAATACCAAACTGTGTATGCCTTGACCTCATTCAAGACATGCGTAGAGAAACAAAAAATATAATATTTCTATGATACCACTGCTTTGGATTATGTAGAGAATGGAATGAAGTTATAAATATAAATGGAAAAATATAAAAATATATTATAGAGATCAAAATAATACAATGAAACCCAAATTCTATTAATTATTGAAATGGAAAAAGCATATAAATGCAAAGCAATAAAAACTAGCTAGAATGGTTGTAGCTTATCTATGAAGAGATATGTGTCAATTGTGTTCATTCACAAGAAAACACTACAAGAGGAAATTTTTTCCCTTAAACACAAAGTATGAATCCCTAATATTTAAAAACCCTAAATATCCAAAATCCTAACCATAGGAAATGACGTAGCAAAAGGAATATGGGCCCTAAGGAGGCTAGTTGATACATTACCATTCTGGGGACCCAACTTTTGCATACAAACTCCATTTAGGAAATTTCTTGGATTTATTCAAAGATTAATCTATGCTCTACATGTTTGGTAGGCCTTGAAATGAAATATTGAAATGGTCTATGTCAACAACCAAAAGTGTAAGGGAAATGCTTGAAAAATACATTGGAAGTTCGATACTTGAAAAATTGTATTAAAGTTTCCATAATAAAGTTTGAGACTTGAAGTTCCCTACCACTTGAATGTAATGCACCTTATGTTGGGAATATGTTATATTATTTGAATGGTTATCCCCATGCACTATTTTTGGTCCATTTTTGGCCTATTTCATCCAATGGCTTTTCAACCCATTGTAATCTAATCTTGGTTAAGGGATTAGGGTTGTAATCTAATTTGGGTTAATGTATTACGGTTTTGGATGTTGTAGAATACCTAAATATTGTATTATGTATAGTCAATTTAATACAATGAATGTAGAATACCTAAATATTGTATTATGTATAGTCAATTTAATACAATGAATAAAATAAGGTGCTTTTGTAAGGTTTGTTGGTTTTCCCGATTAAGCGTTTCTAGGGTAAATCTATGAGTACTATGTGTGCGTCATCATTGTTCTTTCTATTTTTCTTAAGAATGTGTATACATTGTTTCACTTCAAATATTTAAAACTTACATTTGGTATTAGAGAGAGATTATTGGCTTTAGGGGTATGCATTTGTTTCTAAGGTTTTGACTCATTTTTTGTAGAGAAAGTTTATTTTGGGTATGTGATAAACATGGTTTCAGTGGGAGCAATGTGGTGGTGATTCTTGTGTTGAAAGAAGAATGGTGAGAAATTATAAAATAAATATTGAGAGGTAAAATATTTGAGTTATGGAAACTCAATATGGAGGACCTTATTGCAAACACATAACAATGAGTCGTTATAGATATATTGTGCCTACAATAGCCCCCACTAAATTTTCCTTTTATGGCAAAAATTAAATCCCCCTTTAGAATTTTTATATTTATTATGATTGAAAAGAGTAGCTCTTTGTATCCTAGTAGTCTTATGGTATTAACACAAGATGGAAACTCTTTTCCCTTAATTTTTCCTTGATTTTTATTTACATTTTAATATTGATTGATTATTTTTTCCTTTATTTTTATTTACATTTTGATTTTGATATTGATTGATCACTAAAAGTTAGGTAGAATGTTTGAGGATTCATTAATCTTTTCAGTTTCCACCCATCTGTGAATTAGTTTTTGAAATTTTTTGCATCAGATTCCTTGTATTGATTTTTCTTGCATGTATTAGTTTCCTTGTATTGATTTTTCTTGCATGTATTGAGTGCATTCCATGTAGCATAATTGATGAACCCAGTGGACATCACGGTATCATGTTCCTCACATTGGAATATTCCATTAACCATGTTCTATAATTTCCTGTTCATCATTGACCTAGGTCACTTCGGATTTGTTTGATCAGGTCCAACATATTTAGTTTCCTTGTATTGATTTTTCTTGCATGTATTGAGTGCATTCCATGTAGAATAATTGATGAACCCAGTGGACATCACGGTATCATGTTCCTCACATTGGAATATTCCATTAACCATGTTCTATAATTTTCTGTTCATCATTGTCCTAGGTCACTTCGGATTTGTTTGATCAGGTCCAACATATTTAGTTTCCTTGTATTGATTTTTCTTGCATGTATTGAGTGCATTCCATGTAGCATAATTGATGAACCTAGTGGACATCACAGTATCATGTTCCTCACATTGGAATATTCCATTAACCATGTTCTATAATTTCATGTTCATCATTATCCTAGGTCACTTCGGATTTGTTTGATCAGGTCCAACATATTTAGTTGTATTAGTGATAGATCATTCCCTGACACTCTTCTCCCAATGTTATTTATTTGAATTTTCTCTTTGGACATGCATAGTGATATTAGAAACATCACATTACGATTATTCATGATATAGCGTCTTCTTGATATATAGCCTCAGGAAATCTTGATCGGGTTTTCCTTTTAATGGTCCCATTTTTATAATTCGATAAACTTTTTTTATATTCATTCATCGTGTTAGAATCAATGTATCGACATTTCAATTTTAACATTCATAATATTTGCACCTGATTAGGTTTTTCTAATGTCATTACGATCTGTTGTACCTTTCCCACCCATTATGAATTTTCAAATTTGAACTTATTAGTTGCAGGGTAGGGGTTTGTGAATTCATTGTATAACTTGATTCACATGGTTTTCTTTTTTTATGTTTTGATTTGTCGTTGAAGGAAAGAGAGAAATCATAGTTTTCCATCCATCTCCAAAACCATCAAAAATCCTATTGTTGAATTTTCTCATTATACAGGTGGAGTGATTTTAAAGTCTTAATATTATGTTATTTCCTTCTAGTATGGTAATAACAATAATTCTTTCTTCTTTTACAAAACCCTTTACACACTTTGAATTTTTCAAGACCATAGGAGCTAAGATGTTGAAATATTAGGCTCAAAAGGGGCATGCTATTGATGATGAGACTTTTTCCTAGGGAAAGGATTTTAATGCCATGTTGTTATCAAACACAAATCATTTTAATGGAATCAAAGGGTGCCTCAATTGGAATGAAATGTATAGGATATTCATTAATGAGGATTTCCCAAAGGATGAGGAAGATATTGCAGTTTATTAGAATATCAAGAAAAGCAAGATATATTTCATTGCCACCAGACTTGATATTATTCCTTATAATGGCATAGTGTGATGAAATATCTCACATGTGGAGCGAAGTACAACTTCCATAGTGAATGAGGAAGAAACTCATGTTGCTTCAATATAACTAGAGGCTATTCACAAAATATACAAGCCACAACAACCAAAAATATTTCTAAACAAGAATTTTTTGGATGTATTCAAAGGTAAAAACACCAGTTTGGTAGAAATGGTTAAAGAATGGTGGGGCGATCATAAATCCTTCACAAAAAAGGCTAATTGATTGTACCAAATACAATACTTTGAGAAACCATATCATCTTTTGGAAGCCATGATTTGTAGACAATATGGTAAAGAGGGTTGCACTCACTTCATGCTTGAGTGCGTACCATTAGCACACCATGTACCTGAAAGTGTTAAATCACTCAATTAGGCCCAAATGTTATCTTTCAACCTTCTTAAAATTGTCAAAGAAGCACTAGGAAAGAAGAAGCTAGGTTTTTATATGTATGTGTTCTTAATAGATGTTTTTTGTTCATCATTTTCTTTTTCCCTTAATGGGTTGGAAGTAGAACCTTGATATGCCTCCAATAAATGTGTTTGTTTTTCATACTTATGGGAATGTAATTTTAAGAAGTATTTTAATGATGTATGCAACAAATTCATGGTGTTGGAATACAATTTTTGTTCTACCAAAACCCGAAGGAATTAGTATCCACCACAATCATTGGAGTTAGGATCCATGAGAGGGGTTTAACCCATGTTGTGAAACTCGCAGGAAGCGTTGAACCCAATGCTCAACAATCTCCCCCCTAACACATGTCAGGAAAGTTTTGAACTTGAGACCTGTCACTTTGATACCATTTGTTGGACTACGATTGTCGTTGGACCAAAACCTACAGGCATTAGTCTCCTCCATAATCGTCAAATTTAGGATCCATGAGAGTGGGTTAACCCATGTCGTGAAACTTGCGGGAAGCACTAAACCCAATGTCCAACACATGCATCCTCTATTTTGTATCATCTTTAATCGATCATCCCCAATATTGTCAAATGAATCCATAATGACCATCAAGGATATAGGGGACTGGTATATGGATAATTATTACACCTATATCATGATTTTTGGATGTACCTCTACCCTACTCTTTCTTCCCAAGTATGTCCCTAACATGATAGTGATCAAGGAAATTGTCTATCAAATTGTTAATAAATGGATTACCTCCTTTTTATATACACATGAAAAAAAAATATTTCCAAATTTCCCTATCAAATTGGAATTTTTTTCATTATTCAATGCCCCTCACACAAGAAAATAAGCCACAACCATCAAAGGGCTTAGTCTCTGTACATGAATTGCTAGGATACATGACCCAAGGGGTAATTTTGAAGAACATATTAAAGATGCAGGATTTC
Organism: Picea abies; assembly: GCA_900067695.1. Taxonomy (NCBI): domain Eukaryota; kingdom Viridiplantae; phylum Streptophyta; class Pinopsida; order Pinales; family Pinaceae; genus Picea; species Picea abies. Next base: position 6,372 of record CBVK0103907127.1, on the reverse strand, counting down.
CCCCCTCTAACAAACATGATCCTAATGTTGTAGACGTTACTTTCTAAGGAGTTGTGTCATATGAGGAGGTATTGAATAATATCTAGGAAAAATGCAATATGTTCAAGAGGAAAAAAGAAGAATGGCCAGTATCGAAAGAGAACAACTATGAGAAGGCGAGAAAGAATGCGATGAATATAAGAAGCAAGCTAAGGCCCTTAAAGGAGAAGAAATAATAAAAAAATTCTTGGAGGTAGGGGAGAAACTAAATATGAAAAATCAATAAGAGGAAGAAGTAGTTTGAAGGATTGAAGAAGAAAAGAAAAAGGAAGAGGAAGAAAGAAAAAGGGAAGAATACATAGAAGCTAAGAGGAGAGAAGAAGAGGTAATATAAGTATAAAGAATCAAACAAAAGCAATTGTAAGAGGTTAAAGCTAAAGTGTCTAAGAAGACTATTCCTTAACCAAGTCAAGTAATTAGACCAATCACAACACATGGGCTTGCACTACTTCTCCTATCAATCTTGGTACTCCACTTACCACTTTGTTAAGTGGTTTTTCATCTCCCTCTTCACAAATAGTTGACATTGATGACGTTGTAGTATCCCTAGGGTATTACTTTTTCAACAAATATTTCAGGGGAATTGTTAAAAGAGAATCAAAGAGGAAAAAAGTTGAATCATCAGAATAAATGATTTTGTGGAACATTGGAAACCGAAATCCTCATAGAAATGAAATAGATACAACTTTTTCTTTGAGTTCCTTTGTAGGTGCCAATTCCATCATGTTGGAATACTGAGAGGGAGGGGGGGGGGTGAATTAGTATGGACACTTTATACGCCAATTCCATCATGTTGGAATACTGAGAGGGGGGGGGGGGGGTGAATTAGTATGGACACTTTATACCAATTTTACCACAATATATAATATTTAACTTTATTAGAAATGTTCAACAATTTATCATTAGGATCCAATATATCAGTAGTATAAATCAACAATTCACAGTAAACAATCACATAAACACGGTGCACCAGAATTTACACGGAAACCCAAATGGGAGAAAATGACAAAATTCTTTTCTTATATGTCAATATTACATTCATTGGAAGCACCAACTTCCCAAATCACTAGCTACAACTAAAATGAGGATACAAGCCCTTATTTATAAGCTCCAACCTAAAGGAAGCTACAACTCCCTGAATTCTCTAGCTCTAACCAGCTCCAACCTAAAGGAAGCTACAACTCCCTGAATTCTCTAGCTCTAACCAAAAGGAGGCTACAACCCCCTAATTCTTAGGCTCCAACTTGAAGGAAGTTCCTACTCCCCATGGTATCTAGCACCAATCAGAAGGAGGATATAACCACCTTTCCATACCATGTTCGTCCACCCTAAAATATAAATTTAGACCAACTTGTCACTACCACTATCAATATTTCATTGCCACTGATATTGAACCAACAACCTGTCACTAACACCAAATCCAGTCACAAATTCATGCAAATCATGCCACGATTACCAAGAGAATATCTCAAACCTTATGCCCAAAATCACCACAACATGCCTCTAGTCATGTACCAAACATGTACCAACATCACCAGAAAGTGCCTCTAACAATGAACCATATCATCATCAATATATGTGCCTCAACCATGCATCAAAACCTGAACCATTACATCACCAAGAGGTGTCTCATCATGTAATAACATCACCAAGCATGTACCATAACCTCATCAAGTTATGCATCCAAACCATGTACCAAAAATGTGCCAACATCCATAATCCATGTACCTAAAACATGTACCATATCACTCATGATATTCCTCAACCATATACCAAAATATATCCCATAATCCATGTACCATAACATCGCCAAGATATACCTCAACATGTACCATACCATCATCAATATATAACCTTCAAAACATGCATATAGACATACCTTTAATCATGTAGCACCCTTGTTGCATCAACATCAAGACTTGTACCATTCCATGCTACAACTAGAACCATTCCAATATGAAAATATGGTGTGACTACCGAACTTCCAACTTTTTGTAGCTGCGCAATCACCCACATCTAACAAAATTACTGCTTTCTATAGCTATTGAAACATGTGGCTACATAACCACCTGCAACTATCGAAACTAACACTTTTTGTAGCTACCAAAACCTATAACTACAGAAACACTCGTGGCTACCATAACTTTCAATTTCTGTAACTACCGAAACCTACAGCTACAGAACCACCCACGGCTACAAAGCTACCAAATTTCTACAGCTACCGAAACCTGTGGCTATAGAATCACTTTTTGTGGCTACAAAATCACTTCATTGGAATCAACATGCCTCCTAGAATAAGTGTTTACTCACTTATTCTAACTCCATCATGTCTCCACACTTTTCACAATATAGATATTCGATATGTGTGTATATTTAACAAAGAGAGACTCCTTGAGTTGTATTTATACTTTTACTTAGTAACCTCTTTCCTTAACTTTGTGGCTTCTATTACTTTCTTATTACAACCAATTTACCCTTTCATTTATTGACTTGTAACCAATTAGGTGCTTCTTGACCATTCTTTTTGGATTTGATTTTCATAAGGCCATATCTCCCTAATCGTGAGGAACCACGTGGCATACCACACATCACTGGAAAATGGCATGACAAATATTATCCATCTATGAGTGTCTTTCCTGCATTTACACTATCCTTCATGTCCAAATTCCTCAACCAACTATAGTTACCATAACCAAACATATTGGGATCATTGTAGAATTATTCAAATTCACCCATCATATCTGCTGACATTAACCATCAATGACACCAACTCACCATCAATATCATCCATAAAAATGATATAACCAATTTTCCATGATCTCGTCCATTTCTCTGGGGATTTTGGATTTATACAAGGGTTGACATCGATCTCCAAGGGTTGACATGTATCTTCAAGGGATGAAATCAATGACAACCAACTATCCAAACTAGCTTTCCAACAAAATACCACACAAGATATGTGATTTTTATTATATAACTATGACCTGTTATAGCTTGCAATAATGGTTGTAAGGGACAACACCCACAATGAGAATATGAATCACCAATGAAAAAAACAATATCCACCAAAATGATAGGGTATGGTTCTAATTGAAATCACCCTCATTCATTGGAGAACTAGGTCTCCACCCAGAGCTACAGTCTGTCCACAAAGGAGAATCAACCCAAATCCAAGATGAGAACCTCAACAAAATAGAGATCGGACCAAAATGAAGAAATTGGCTAACAATAATGGAACTAATCCCTAGTATAAAAATCATCCTTTAATAAAGTAAACTTGTCCCACAAAACTCAAGAAACACAACCACAACACACAAAAACGTAGCCACAAGCTAACTCGCCCTCATCAATCCAAATCAACCTTTGGAAATGAAAAGTCAACTGTCAAATTATGAAATACACAGGCACACTAAAGTATAATGAAAATATATGTTTGATCATCTCTCACAGGCACACTAAAGTATAATGAAAATATATGTTTGATCATCTCTCCATGACCAACTAGGGTCGATGGTCTCACCACCGAAACCAATTTTTCTCTCTAGGGTTTTTTCTTCCCAAGAGCCAAAGACCATAATATCTCCTCAATTTTTATTTTAGAAACTATCAATGCATTATGGCCAAAGGGTGTGGCCTCCTCCTCTTATAACTCTTCATTCATCCTTGCTTGACCCTTTTACCTTTCCTTTTAATATAAAATAGTAAAGTGATCTTTCTAATGTTTAATCGAATATTAGTCACAATGTCACTTTATAACCTTTTTCCCTTTTTCCTAATGTCACCTTAAAAATATAACATTTTTGGCCTAAGCGACATCAAATAAACATCTTGACCCCCTTTTATTTATTATATATAAAATACGTGAGTTTGTAAGGATACTACATCATCCACCTAGAGTGATCACTTGGAAAGGGACATTGTAAGGATACTACATCATCCACCTAGAGTGATCACTTGGAAAGGGACATCATAGAGTCATTCATGTCGAATTTGACTTCTTTCATTAGTATGGGAAACAAGATAAGTCGGTTTGTTGTCAGGTGGAGTCATGTCACATAATTTATATAAATTATCCATCCAGTTGAGAATCCCTTCAATGAGAATCTACTTTACTTCTTCAAATTATGAACATAGAACCGATCTGGCCAGAAATAAAAAATATTACCTATCTGTGTTAACTGCACAACATAAAACATATTGGAACTGAGGTTTTGCACATGACATAAATAAAACAAATTCCCATGTCGAATGTTAACATCACCCTGACCAACAATATCCAAATAAAAATCATCAACACCATAGATTTTCCTCTCCTTAGATTCATTCAACCATGTGAATAAGGAGTCATCCTTATCCATGTGATGAGTGGACTCTAACTCAACTATGCATTTATTCTGCATAGAGTGAGATAGTAAGGCTTGAGAAGTTACAATTTGGAACATGAAATTATCAGTGGGTTGGCATACATGAGACATGTCTCCTTCAAGGAATTTAAGATTCTCCTATAAATCCTCTCTCTTCTTATAACATAATTTTTCCACATATCTAGTCTTTCCATAGTACAAACATGTCTTCTTCTTTTGACCTCACCAGGGTTCATCTTTTTGTCTCTTAATTTTTTGGTTACTATATGTACGATTCTATGTAGAGGAATCAATCCATATTCTATCCCTAGGATCCAAATTGCTATTTCCCTTGAGAAAGTGGGCTTGATGTTTACCACCAAGCTTACCTTCTTCAATCATTTTGTCTTGATTAGTAATCAATATACCATAGAAATCATGAAAGGTGTAATGCTTACCATCTTCCTTGCATTCTTTCTAGTTGGTGTGGAAACTCGACATGGAAATGTCAAATGGTGTTCTCAAATTCATTAGTACCATCTTGGTGAGTTGTCCATCCTTCTTGTGATAGATCTTTCCACATTCTCCCAATTTCAACTAGATTTCCTTGACACGTGCCAAATAGTCTTCTATTCTGTGAAAAGAATGAGTATCAATATATATCAACTCTTTCTCCAACTGCATGACGTGGCTCTCATAGATTCAATTGAACAATAAATTTAGCTTCTTCTAGACTTGATGAGGGAATTTGATTACATTGATTTGAAAATGAATCTCCCATGAGATATAGGCCATGATGACCCCCACGCACTCATCCTTCTTTCCATCAACAATGAACATCGTCAGTTCATCTATTGGATCCTGAGTTGTAATATTTGTATACTACCACAATCCTTTTCTCTTCATCAACACTTCCATGTCTGGTGCCCATACTATGTGATTTTATCTATTCAAAATAATAGGATCAATCTTAGAATCCATATTCAATATCTAAACATAAATTATTCTATTCCAATAAGTTCCAATAAAAAAACCACCAACCTAGAGTCAATCATAAAATATATTTTAATAAGCAAGGTTTGTAGATAACAGACAAGGTTTCAAACCATCGTATTCAATACCATGTTGGATAATAGGGTGGATCATGATATGAAACATAAAATACGATACTACAAATAATTGAAGAGGAATTAAAATTTAGAACACAATGATGGTGTCTAAAGAAATTGTTCCAACACTTAATCAGAGTGCACTGTGATCAAAACATCACAATGCATATTGCACATATTGATCTTCATGATTTATGTTTTGTATTTCTTTATATCCGATCTTGATCAAAACATCACAATGCATATTGCACATATTGATCTTCATGATTTATGTTTTGTATTTCTTTATATCCTTGATGATAATGACCCATGGGGTATGCTATTTTTATCCTTAGGATCTAACCAAATTTCATAGAATCGGGAAGATCTTGTCCACATGTAACCATTGGTTGTTAGAGTAGACTCCATCAAATCCGTGTTGTCTAGTCAACTCAACAAGGATGATTGAATTGATCGACTATCCATCCAAATAATAGTTGATTTCCAGGTTGGTCAATCCACTTCCCAACTATCTTTGATTGTTGGTCGATTGTCTGATCAATAAGCATGTTGTCTACTAGACTGATTGTTTTTGGGTTTTTGTCGATCACCTGACCGAATTTATCCATATGTAGGTTGATTGTTTGACTGACTGAATCCAGAAGAAGTGTGATGAACTATGATTTCTTGATTTTCCAACACATTCAATAGATAATAAATGTAACATCCCCATTTTTAATCCCTAATTTAGCGATGTATAATGTAAATACGATGTATGGTAATGGGCCCAATGATGTATGATGTAAAATTTTTATATAAAAAATAATAAAATAAAGTGTACTGTCAACAACAAATGGACACAAAAAAAATTCATTGGAAATAAGTGTCCAGAAGAGGGAGGG
>CBVK0103907092.1:0-12193 GCA_900067695.1 Picea abies | reverse complement strand
AGTAATGAAAACATGCCAACCTGAATAGGGAAAGTTGGCCATACATTTTTTTGTGCTTCCTTCAGCTCTTTGCTAATGCCTCCTGTTACTGTCTGGTAGGACACTTCTCTTCATACCAGTAGGTCCGGTAAAAATTGTGGGAGGTCATGGGGAGGAATTGAACACCCAAAAACCTTGATGTAGGAGAAGTTCTCCTCAATAAACCAATCTTCTAGATTACCCAGGTTTCCCATAATTATGTCTAAAATTCGAGGAGGTGGGTGGTCATACAAGGATATATGAATAGGAACCACAACATTGTGACGGATTTCATAAAATAAATCTTTGGCTTTTTCTTCCCATAGTTTGGAATGGTAGAAATGAATGGACTCAACACTGTACGGGGTCCAGCTCCAATTCATTAATTGAAAAGGCATCATGAAATAGATGGCATCCCTGATATACAACGACATGTAAAAGGGGGAAGGATGTCCTTTTGAATTTGTTGTTTTATATTCAACGATCCCTTTGGACAAGTTATCAAACAATATTTTGGCCCAATTGAAGGTGAAGCCCTCTACTACCTCATGCATAATCGATACCCATTCCACCAATAAACGCGTAGGGCTCTTCCTCCCAAAAAATAGACATAGAATCATGGCTACATACACCATATGAGCATCCAAAGACGTTGTGGCATATATACCATGGGCGTTGGTTCTGAATCTCTTTATTTTCCCCCACCAAGACTTGACTATATCGAGACAGTTCCTGGCATGCCAGCCACACTCCTTTTGTTCGAACTCCAGAATGAATGTAGCATTGAATGTATATCTAGGATTAGGGGAGAGTTTATACATTTATTTCATATGTTCTCATTGGAAAGAGATGACAACGATCTTCTGATGGTTAGCAATGCTCCTAGTCTGGATGTGAACGTGCTCCAAGGCCCAACTTATCATTTTGTTATAAGGCATGATCCTTGGCCATGTTGCTAATTTTTGTTGCTCTTATTGCACTATAAGTGTCGTCCTCTTGTTCGGAAGAGTCCTATGGACAGTTGATGATTTCTTGTTCTAGAATCTCAAACACTTGTGTCCAATTTTTAACAGTGTCTATGGCTCAAGGCGCAGTGTCCGACAGAATGTTCGCATTTGCGTTTGAATTCTCGCCCACCACATCATTCTTTTTCATCAATTTCTATGGTGCCATAAATTCTAGGGAGACAGAGCGAAGCTACCTATTGTAGAGAAAATTTGTGTGTTTGAAACATATAAAAATTGCTAATTGCAGAAGGTGAAAATGAATTCGAAATCGAAGCGCTTTTATTCAAAATGGATTCATCAATCTTTGTATATCTTCACCAATGGAAAATTTATTAATGTTGATGGGAAAGTCTACCTGGTGATCTACATTCTGATTTTGAATCATTATCCATAACTAGTCATAAATGCCACCAACACTTCGACGGTTCGCATTCGGGAGTTTTCGATGTGACAAAGTGGGAACCTCCCGAATCCTGAATCTGCGAAAAGATTAATCTCTAAATAATTACTTGTAAAACTTTAATTAATCATGTTTAAGATTGTGTGTTAACCTCAAGTATTTCAGGGGTTCGGACTTTGGGGAATTTTAATGTATCTCGAGAGGAACTTCCCAAAAACCGAAATACGAAGCGATTAATTATTTAGTAATTGGTTTTAAGTCTTAATTAATCATATTTAATTTTAAGAATTTAAGACATTTGAACTTTGGGGATTTTAGGATATGATACAGGGTAAACGTCTGAACTCTGAACTAAAAAGTCATTAATTATATCTTGATCATGATTAACTTAATTAATTATCATTTAATACTTCGTCATTTTTGTATTTCAGTGAATCGTGAATTCAATCTTTGTTAAATTCCCGAAGGATTATCTCCCACAGTGACGTGTTGAAGATGATGTCATTCTGGATGATGCGTTGAGAAAAGAGAGATGACACATGTTACTCATGGAAGAATCAAAAGGTACATCTGTCTTACAACTTGTCTCTTTAAAAGGATTAGGGAAAGTCGAGATTAGATAACCTTCAGGTTTCAAAGTTTTAGATTTTTTATTGTTAAGACTTATCGAAATCCCAAAGCATAAAGCTCTGAAGCGACCTTTAGTGATTTGCCTCCTTTAAAATTTAGGTGTCTCCAGAACTCTGGAGGATATTAGGATCGTTGGACCAAAAAGGGAAAACAAATCAACGACGGATATCGTGCATGCCTTATTTTTAAATAACCAATAATAAAGTTGATTTAAAATTCGAAAGTCATTTTCTAGGTTACCGTTTTCTTTGGGAAAATTATATTTTTATGAGGTGAAAAGTATAAGGTTCAAAAGTTTGGAATTGTATGTGTTCCAACATGGGATCCATATGGGGACCATGTCTCCTTGTGAGATGTAGAAGAGCAGTAGACCGAGTTCCTTTATTAGGTAAATTGAGTCATTATTGCATTTCTGGGAAAGACTTTTGGGAAATAATCATACACAGAAAAAAAACGAACTCCAACCGAATCTTAGAGAACCTTCAAAACACATCTCATTTTTTGTCTCAAGTTAGGCTATTTAAAATTTACCTTTCCTAAAACTGAGTTTGGATCTGTTTAATATAATCAAAATAACTTTAACTGAAATATCAGATTTTGATCTATTTCGTTCGCATCAAGGTTAAGTATATGTAATAAGTTATGTAGGGAATCCCTTGTTGGTTCAGAATGTAAATATTACCGGAAAGAGAACTCGATGTCAAAGTATGCTATGTAGATATTAATAAAAACTGTATAGGTATCAAAGATATTGCTTCACTTCCGATGAGCCAGTTTAGTACCCCAGTGAATTTATCTACTTCTCCCATTAAATTTTCTTTCACCACTTCAATTAGCACTTTTGCATTTTGTTGAGATGAGGGCAATCATTACATGAATTTCCTTTCATCATCTCTTCATACAAGATGGGGGTAATCAAATTATGAATTTCCTTTCACCATATGTCTTATATTTTTAATATTTTGAAGTGGGGGCAATCAATCTCTATGTATCATACAAGGGATGATATCTGCTTAAGATTTTTTAAAGGCCAGTCTATCATAATTTTTTAAATATACTCTGAAACTAATTTTCTTCAAATCTTCAATACACCTTCGCCTATAAGGAAGATTTTTTAGGGATTTTGAATTTCATGGATCAACCTTGAGAGAATTAGTCAGTTTAAAATCTGATATAAGAGCTAAAGTTATCAGGATTAGCCTAGACATACTTTCTTTCAGTTAAAATCGAAGGAACATAAAGATTTTCACCTATTCTCATTTTGAAGATATGTTTTTAAGTTCTCAGAGTTAAGGTGAATTTCTTTCTTTTTATGAAGACTAAGGAAAGGATAGTGAAATTCGGAAGTGAATAAAATCTAGGGGATAGGCAAAATAAAACAGAACGAGGACTCAGAGGTCCCAATGCAAAAGAATCCCATTCCCAAACAAGCTTGTTTATTGATTCTCGAACTTACTTTCAAGCCCCCTTTTTATTTTTATTTTCTTTTTCTTTTTATTTCATTTTTTATTTCATTCAGAGAAGGCATCAAAATTAAGTTGTAATTTCATACTTATCTGAACCTTAATGAGGTGCTAATATTAACATGAGAAAAACCCCTTTTACATGCGATAAGATTTTCTTAAAATTTTAGTTTAAACTAGTGGGGTAGGAGTTCATACCTCATATTTCCTTTGTATTTTCAATGAAGCAGATCATTGATTTATCACCTGTTATGAGAGAAAGAGAATTTTTTTTGAAAATTGAGCGTTGGATTCCAATGTATCTTTATCTCTCGTCTGACAACAAATATTTTTCATGGGAATAAAATGGGAAATGTCAGAAAATTTTGCAGAATAAAGATGGTATGTGATATAGATTCTTTTATATTTTGTTTTGATGATATCGAATAAACATGGTTTATTTACAACGAACTATAAAATAACTTGGACAATTTACAAGAGAAAGGAAAAATTTCAATTTAAATAAAAACAAAAAAAAACGTCGATCCAAAACGATATATACAATGGGAATCTGAAATATGACTACTGCATAAAAAATTTCAGGTAACGCCCGTTGATACGAGTGTCAAGAATTTTTCCATCGAGATTTTCCAGTAAGAAGGAATTTTTCCCCTCTGCGGCTGCAATTCTGAATGGTTCGAACCAGAGATGGTCAAACTTTCCATGTTTCCCTGCATCTTCTTTTCTAGCGTCCCACTTTAAGACTAGATTGCTAGGATGAAACTCCATGTCTTTGGCCTTTTTATCGAAAACGGCCTTCATATTATCTTGGTACTTTTGAAGCTTGTCATTTACTTCGACCCTATTTTGCTGAACTTTGATTAGTTTATTTATCCTTCTTGTAACGTCGTTTGTATCTTCATTTTCATCCTTCCAAAGTTTCATCACAGGAAAAGAAAGATTGATAGGAAGGACAACAACGATACCATAAACCAATTGAAAAGGGGACATACCTATTGATTTCTTGGTGCCGATTTGATTCGACCATAAGGCGTATTTCAGGTGAATGTGCCAAGCCTTCTTATTTTATGTCAACACTCTTTTACTATAGTCATCAAGTTCTTGTTATGTGATTCGTCCAACCCATTCCCCTAAGGATAATAGGTTGTAGAATGTCCTAACAAAATGTTGAAGTTTTTGCAGAAATTGACCATTGCCATAGATTTCAAAGCTTGGGCATTTTCAGTGACTATTTTCTGAGGACAACCAAATCTCGATAGGATGTTCTCTTCCAAGAAGTTTATTACTACTGAATCCATAGCATTCTGATTTGGAATGGCTTCGACCCACTTCATGAAGTAATCGGTAGTGGTTAAAATCCATCTATGTTGAGCACTTGATTGTGGATGGATATCTTCAATGAAATCTAGACCCCATTTTTGAAAGGGATCTTCTTCTTTGATCAGGATTAAAGGTAGTGCGAGTATTTTTTTCTTACCAGAGAACAGTTGGAAAGAGTTCCAGACTCTGACCTTAGCATTCAGATCAGTAAATAACTTTGGCCAACAATATCCATCTCCTAAAATCTTGTAGGTTGTTTCCCTCTAGGCGTAGTGTCCTCCACACACTCCTTCATGAAATTCATTTATGACACCTTCTGTTTTAGGTTCTATTAAGAAACATAACAAGAAAACTAGAGGATCCTTCCAGTATAACTAGTCATCAATAATGCAATATTTGACTACGTGTAGATTCAAAATTCTCGCTTTAGATGGATTCATGTCATTCGGGCACTGAAGGGTAAGGAGGTATGAAACAATAATGCAATACCAAGCAAAGGAAGAAAAATTATCTTCAATCTGAATCATAGTTGTTTGATCATGAAGATCCTCTATATATGGGAGATATATGTGTGATTCCAGGTGATTTATCCTGAGCACTCTGAAATTTGATTCGGCTAATAGTTTCTCTAAGCCTTGACCTTTGACTTGCTTGGTCGGTTTCACTTCTAGATCAAATTCCTGAATTTTAGCCAACCATCGACTTCTTCTCCCATTACTGTTTGGCTGAACTAAAATGTCTTTGATAGCATTAGTTTGCACGTAAGTGATTATCTGGGAATGTAGTACATATGTCCTTAAATCCTTGAGAGCCTTCAACATTGTGTATCATTTGTTCTCAAGTATATTGTACCTTAATTCTGCATCCCAGAGGGTTTTGCTAAATAAATCTATTGGTTTCTTGAATACTTCCTCATTCTTTTGCAGGAGCATCGCTACAACAATATGTTCATAAGCAAATGAGAAGATCAGGAATTTCTTTGTATAGTCTAGACTTGCTAACATAGGTGCTTCCCCTATATCTTTCTTGATGCGCTCGAATGATTATTTATCTTCAACATTCCATTTCACTTAGTTTTCTTTATTCAATATATCTGTAATCATTTTAATTATTTCAGCAAAATTGGGAATGAATCTTCTCAAAAAGTGGATCTTTCCTAAAAAATATTGAATTTATTTTTTGTTCGTAGGAATATTAATCGTGTCTATAGCCTCAATTCATTTAGGGTTGACCTTGATTCCTTATTTTGACACTATATGACCCAATATCTTACATTCTTGCATAATGAAATGTGATTTCTTGGGATTAAGAGACAAACTGAACTTTTTTCATTTTTCGAAGATTTGCCTAAGGTGTAGTAGATGTTATGTATCAGAGTTAGAAAAAACTGTCAAATCATCAATATAAATAACAACAAATTTGTCTTTCTCACCAACGAACGCGATGTCCATCACTCTCTGAAAATTATCCCCTGCATTCATCAAACCAAATGGAATTCTATCGTACATGAAAGTTCCCCACAGAGTGGTAAACGCAGTCTTTTCTTTGTCGTCTTCATGGACAACTATTTGATTGTATCTGGAAAAACCATCAATCATGGACATATTGTTAGCCCCAACTACCTTTTCTAGTACATGATCCATTTTCAGGAGCGGGTATTTGTCTTTGAGGGATGATCGATTTAAGTTTTTGAAATCTACACAAAGCCTTATTTTGCCATTTTTATTAAAACGGGGACTAAATTCGCTACCCATTCAAAATACCTGAGTGGAACGATAATTTTTACATCAAAAAGTTTCTTGACTTACCTTTCTATCACTGGCAAGAGAAGAGGGTTTATTTGTCTGAGTTTATGTCTGAAAGGTTTAATACCATGTTTTAGAGGAATATTATGTTCAATAACAGAGGTATCATAAGTTTTTAGATCATCATAAGACCAAGCAAAAATATCCTTGTATTCTCTAAGAAACTCAGTGTACTTACTTTTCATTTGGGCTAGAAGGTACTTTGATATCTTGACCATTTTTGGATCTTCGTTAATTCCTACATTACAGTCTTCAACTTCTTTGGGTTGAGAACGTAAGGTATACTTTAAAGGTATGTCATTGTGGTCAAACAATCTTTCTAAAGGGATCAAGCGTCTGGGAATCTGGTTGTTCTTAAGCACGAGCATACGATGGTTTGCGATCTTGTCTTGGAATTTTGATGGGGTATCTCCTTCTTGCATAACCCAAGAAGGATCATTTTGGTTTTCTTGTTCTACGTGAGTTTTAGAGAATTAATCAATCATCTCGAGAAACTATTCAATTTGTTCGTCATCCTCGAACACTTTCCAGTAGATCGCGTTGTTCAGGATCGAAGTTCTATGTCTCATCTCAATGTGATACTTCAGTTTCAAGATGGTGGGCGGTATGAAGGTTGCAACAGCCTTGGCCAAGGAATCCGCTTGTTGGTTCTCCAGTCCGGGAATAGAGTGTATGTTAAAATATGAGAATAAGATCTCTATAATATCCTAGGCGCAATTCATGTATGATCTCAACCTTGGGTGCTTAGCTTGATACTGTTGTTTCACTTGTTTTACAATAAGCTCTGCATCACCATAAACTATTAGATGTTCAATTTTTAACTTCCTCGCATCTTATAATCCTAAAGCCAGAGCTTCATATTCACAGACATTATTCATATAATCGATATCCCATTGTAACCTATAAGAGAAGGGAATAAAATACTCATAACCTGGTGCCACGAATAAAACTCCAACTCCCACTCCTTCGTAGGATGAGGCACCATCGAAGAACATTTTCTACATTCCTTCTCTACTATTTACATTTTTCTTCGTTATTTCTAATTTTCAATTTTCTTCTTTTGTACATTCTTCGAAATCATCATATATAGATAATATACAATTTCCTAAGTCCTGATCAACAACATAGAATAGTTAATTATTGTGGTTTTGGGGGTCACTTACAGTATACAACAGTCTAGTTTCTCTGTACAGTCGTGTGAATTGTCCACCGAAAATCGGGATCGTAGCGTAATTCATTTCCAACTAAATTGATCCTCCTAATTTGGTGCCCCAAGACTTGGATAGAAGCATGTCGTACTTGGGAGGGACGTCAGCAACGACCACATCCATAAGGATACTTTTTACAGGGATCTGAGCAAGATTTACAACCAAATATTCAATCATGCATAGGCACTTAACATTTCTAGAATCAAAGGAGTACAAGTCTTGATAAGGTCTAGTAATTTCGAGGGCTAACTTCTCCATGATAATTTTAGGCATTAAATTATAAGAGGCCACAAAATCTAACAGACAATTGTGGAGTAAATGGTCATGCACAGTTAGTGTAATATAAAATGGAGAAACATAATCCTTATTTTTTTCAATGTGTGGACCGAACATGATCGTAGGTCTTTCATCCTGCAGATTAATAACATCTGCATGACATTCAGCATCAGAAAAATTTATCACTTTAGCAATTTTCTTTTTATAAATTGGGTTTTTTGCAAGTTCACCCAGAGGCATGGGAATTTTAATTTTATTAAGTTCATTTTCTAAACTGAAAAGGCATGGGAATTTTAATTTTATTAAGTTCATTTTCTAAACTGAAACCTCCAATTGTTTTTTTGATTTCTCTGGTTGGAATTTTTTCTTTTGTATTTTTCGATTTCTTAGTTTGCGTTGTTCTTGTTTCAACAGGTTTTGTTTGGGAAGCTTGTGTTTCAGTTGGTGGTTTAGTAACTGTTGCCTCATTCGTTTTACTTCACCACAAAATATTTTTTGGTGGAACATTCATAGAATTGTTTTCTCTGGGCCTTAAATTGTACTTTCGTTGGAGTTCGACCGTTATTGAGTCGGTGAGCCCTTGATACGTAGAGTATCCCAGATTATTGATTATTTCCTCATTATTAAACATGGATTCTAGGTCTAAAGACTTCTCATAATCCTTTCTGGTTAAATGTGGCTCAAGATCATCATCGCTAAGGTTGTTTAGATCTTCTTCTAACTCATAATTTTTCATATCATCCCTCTGCATAAAATTTTTAGTTTTAAATGGGGCTTGGATAATTTGATCTTCATTTTTTATTTGTCTCTATTGCATTTGGGGGTTAATTTTTCTCTTGATATGATTCCTAACTTAAGTATCAAGTTTGTCTAGATCTAATTCCATTCTGGATATCTTTTTTGATAAATCTTTAATTATCTTGGCCATCTCATCCATTTTCTCTTCTATGGACTTCCCAGATTGAGATGGTTTTTCCTATTCTTTGAAATTCTTAGGTTCTTTGGTTCCCATCTCAACCTTATTTTTTAATTCCCCGGATTCCATCATATTAGATTCAATTTATATGGAATCATATTGCATTCCTGCTAGAGTGGTAGATCTTCTTTCTCTTAAGAGGAGGGAAAAGTCAAGTTCAAAATCCCCTGCGAAAGTTACTATTGTCGTAGTTTGAGAAGGTTTGAATTCAACTGAGATTTTGTTATACATTTTTTTGAACCTATGAGTAAATTCAAGGACTGATTCATAATTCTTTTTTCTTAAAGCCCCAAATTCAGTTAAATAGTAGAGATGGTCTTTTTTCTCACCCCACTGTCTTAGGAAGGCATTTTCTAGTTCATCATATGACTATATGGAACTTATAGGGAGTCCTATGAACCAGGTCCTCACTTTTCCTTCAAAGGTTTTCACTAACAGCCTTGAATAAATGTCCACGTGTTCGATGCCAAGGATATCAACAAACTGATCAAAAAAAGCTATGTGTTTAGTTGCGGTTAAATCTCCTTCTCCTATGAATTTTGGTAGGTTCTTCATATAATTTTTGGGTAAATCATGAAGGATGGCAGAGAGGACCAAGGGATCTTGTCGACCATCTCCTCCACCTCTAGCTCCACCACCTCCGGCTCCACCACCTCCAGCACCAACCATTGGAAGTCTAGGAGACGGACTTCGGGAAATAAAAAGGGGATTTTCAAACACTTCCAGGGACTGATCTGTTGACTTTTCTACTACC
Organism: Picea abies; assembly: GCA_900067695.1. NCBI lineage: Eukaryota > Viridiplantae > Streptophyta > Pinopsida > Pinales > Pinaceae > Picea > Picea abies. The sequence continues at coordinate 2,336 of CBVK0103907092.1, read as the reverse complement.
TTGGGGTGTGGTGAAGGAAATTCGGGAAAAACACCTCTAGGATATGGAAAATATATATGAGGAGGAAAAGGGAAATGTGGGCTGATTTCCTCAGAGTTATGAGATGTATATATAGGAGAACTGATAGGGAATGAATCAGGGTATAGAATATATTCTTCAAAATTTTGGGAAACTGGAGCCTTCAATTTGGTGAAGGAAATAATCATCAGGGTATTAATGACAGCGGGTATCAAAAGGGATATTTTGTTCTCACTAGTAAATGTATCTGTCAATTCAATCTCAATATTTATCTTGGGAACAACTACCTCTGGATTTTCGAGCTTGGCCTCAGGTTTACTATTTGATGCCTCTGCAGAATGTATTTCTTTAAAACTTTCTTTAGGGGTTAGTTCTTCAGTTTGAACCTTAGCATTAACTTGCGTAGTTTTAGGTTGGTATACTTTACCTGTTGACGCAGCAGTCAACTTGATGTATCCCTTTGGTTTCAACAACTTTTTGGGATATGACATTGGTGTGGTCTGCTTATCATCTGGATTTTTCCTGGTATTCTTTCGACCAAATGCCAGTTTTGTCTAAGGTGGAGTTGCCAAGTGAAAAATAAAATAAGCCCTACTTCTGTATTTAATCTTTGTTCATCATCAAAGATCAAAATTTACTTGTCATTTTCCCAAGGAAAATGATTTTGTTTCTTCGTCCCCAGCAACAGCACAATAAAGATGTTGTTCCTGAGATTAAACTTAAGGCTCAAATATTAATGTCAGGCATTAGGAGTGTTAAAGAGAATGTTATTAAAAGATTGATTTTCCTACCTTTAGTTTTATAAGAAATGATCCTTAAATGGAATTAATAATAGGACAGTACAGAGGCAATATTCCGTTGTCTTAGTCACAATTATAATATCAAATATTGTGGAGGAAGGTTACAAAAACTATTAAACAATGCTAGGCATCAATTGCAGAAGAGTCTCACCTTGTTTGCATTGGAAGAAAAGTGGAGAGCGAACCTTTGAACAGGATATGAAATGGGGTAATTCATGCGTCTTGCAGGTCTTGTATTAATTACAGTAAATATAGAGGAAAAACCACTTAATGAATTGCTAATATAATATAATCGTAGTAGTTGTAATACTAAATTGTGATCAATCACTTTTCAAGGAATTATATAAATAAATTCAGATAAATGAGAATACAGAGGAAACACATAATTCAAATTGAACAAAAATTAGAATCTCTGTCCACACTTGTATTAATACTCAAAAAGGATATTTTTCTCTATTACATCTGGCAAGAAGCAGCCTGGAATATATCTTGAATCTATGTATTTATACAAAAACTGTCACAACTCAAAACGGTTGGACTTCTTTCAATATTAAATTAAAATAGCATATATCTAAATAAAACAACATGTAAAAATTTGATGAGCTTCGTTGGCACTCTCTTCCGTCTCTTCATCTGCTAGCAGGAACGTTCCTCTTCTTAGTCCTTCAGGATGAATACAGATTTCATATAGGTCGTCTTAATAATTCGACATATTGTCTCGTCCGCTTTAGTCTATTTCCATATGTCCCTCCGGATACGTTCAAAAATGCAATAAATCACAATTGAGAGCAGGGGAAAGGAGAATCGGATGAATAACACTTAATGTATCGTCAAGGAATGGATAACGGACACAGGAAAAGTAATTGTTTGTGGATAATGATGATGGTACAAGTGTATCATGATGAATTAGGGATAAATGGAGCTTAAAACATGAGTGAATGAGATAAGTGGCGGTAGGAAGGTGAAAAGTAGGGAGGGAAAAAATAAAGGGCACTATGCATGTTTTCCTATTTGCTTCCAGCTATGCTTGTTTTTCCATGTTCAATACACTGATTGCATCTATCCAATAATTCCACCACAAACCTTGAGGGCTCAATTGTCTCATTTATCTCAAAAGTGAATAATTTCCTTTCTACCTGAGGAAACTTTTATTGGATCCTTTTCACTTCCTGAGTTGTGGCTTGGAACTATGATCTCAGATTCACTAGCCATTTATTTATCTTAAGAAGATCAATTTGGCTCATTTCCTGAATGGTCATTAGAGTTTCTTCCTTGCTCTTTATGATATTCTGTTGATTCATTTCAATGTCAATTTTCCCCAGAGCTTCCGAGATACTACTTCCCTCAAAATCAATTAGCCTCTTTTCTAATGATGACAATGCTTATTAGAAAGTGTCCTTTACCTCCTTGGATAGTATTTTTCTCTCTGCCAAATTTGTTTCCTAAACCTTTAGGGCCATATCACCTTGTAATTGTTCAGAAGGAGAGAGCAGAGGAAAACCAGGGACATTATTTTTA
>CBVK0103907073.1:0-11964 GCA_900067695.1 Picea abies | reverse complement strand
ATGGGCTACTATGGCATCTTCTTGGGCTATCATTGACCTATTCCCAACTTTGGGGTTTTGGGGGCAGTCCCAAGCTTTGTGGGCTTCACTACAGATATAGCACCTTGATGGTCTCCTAAAGCCAATGGTTGGCTATCATCTGCCCATACCTCTCAAGCCTCCTCTTCATTCGAAGTCCAGCTTGAATCCCTTAGGATCTTCACTTTTGGTAGGTTTAGAAGAACCTCCTCTTCCTCGAGTGCTACCATCTCCTTTTCCCACCATCTTGCTCTTATCCCTGTTACATTTTTCTTTAGCCTTCAATGCATATTGATAGGCTTAATCTATAGAGTGTAATTTTACTGGAGCTAATTCATTTTGAAGCTGGAAATGTAACCCGTTGACATATATTGCTGCTGTCTGCTCATATTTTTGCATATCCATCTTTATTTGCAACTTCATGAATTGTTATATGTGTTCCTTCATAGATGATACCTCAAGTTCTGAAATTGTTTAAATAACTTTGGTTGGTAGTCTATGGGCGGAAATTTTGTATGCAGATGATTCAATATCTTGTGTCAAAGTTTTATCTTTTCTTTGTGCTCTCTTCCCCTTGCTTTCTGGAGATTATCCCATCACAGAGAAGCCTGGGATTTCATTTTTTCCACTACAATTTATACTCTTTTGGGGCCATATTTGCCGATGTTCTCCATATCGCCTTTTAATTCTTGTATCCAATCTATGAACAAATCTGGATTCAAGTCTCCCTTACATTTGGAGACTTCTGTTCTTACTCCTTGATTTGTCACCACATCAATTAATCTTTCCATGGGTTCTATAATATCAACTTGTTTTCTTAGGTTCTTATGTTCCTCATGTAGCTGTCTGGCCTCTAAGGTCTCTAACCTTCTGATTAGTTCTTCTCCAATAATCCACCTGTTCCCTGCATTTCTCCTTCCTCTGCTGCCCCAGTTCAGATGGACTCCTCTCTGCGCTATTTCTGAGGTTGCTCTGACACAAATATGATGTAGACAGCTCTGCACCCACAACTGTATCTTTAGAAAAAATATGCAAAAGCAATCAACAAAGCAGAAAATAACATATTTCCAAACCAGAGAGGATTTCATTCCACAAATAAACAAACACAATATGGAAAAAAACTCCAAGACCAAAAAAACCTCTCATTTCTCATGACATCATAAAAATATAAACCTTCAGCAGTCACAAAATAAATCTGTTTTCTGCAACAATATATAGCTGGCTCTACCTGTCCCCAAAAACTCTCAATTAACTACCCACTATCAAAATCATAAACATAAATTTAATGAGGTCTGGCTGCTATGAGATAAACTCCCAGTCATGTCACCTCTACTCTGCAGCTCCATAAAATTGGAAGCTGACCCCACTTCTTCCATAATTTGGTGCATGTAATGGCAGTGCATAAGCCTGCCATGTCTCTCTAAAAATCTGCATCATTCTTGGTATTAATAATTGTTAATATGTCTTGAAACCAAATTTTGATGCTGGTTTTCCAAGATACTCTTAGAACAATATATATTTTCTGCTCTCTATGAAATAATTTGTGTGAACAATAAACTAAAAGTATAAGGTGATGATTACAGTTCGTGATAGGCATTGTCTTATCAGAAAGTGCTCTGCAATCGCAGGTGTGAAGCTGTTTTTGGCACACCTGAAAGAATGGGATTGCTTGATGAAACAACTCCAAGGAAACTGACCGAGGAAGAAAGAAACAAATCGATCCTTTCAATGCCTGATATCCCAGAGATTGATGTGCCAACAAGTGTAAAAGGATTCTCTCCTAAGAATCAGTTCATTACTGTCTTGGAAGACCTGGAAAAAGGCCCTGGTCATTGCGAGCTGGAAAATATTGCAGCTTATATAGAAGAAGACTTCACCAGAAGGGTCAGCATAATATTGAATTCCCTCTTTACTAGATTGTATTATAATGATTTTCTTTGATTCAGTATTATCTAGGCAACATCGTTTCATTGTATATTAATATTTGTATAAATTCATGGAAGGTTGAATGTAGCTTCACTAGAATCAAGGTGCATGCATTGCTATTTCTATCAGTAGATGCTTTTATTTTGCATAATTTGTCAAAAATATGTCAATTTTGGTTGCGTTTAAGCAAATATTAAACAGGGATGACCGAAGTGGTCATACCCACTGGGTTGGGAGTTCTCACTTAAATTAGTTTATCTACTGTTAGAAAATTGTCTTCTTTACATGAATATTTTCTACATCTATCCCGAGGGGTCCAATTAGCATTGTGAGCTATAAGCTGTTGACAGTGATTATAGTCAGTTTCTTGTTATAATGTATCCTTGTAACATTATTCATAGACACCTTTGGTGCGAACAATGTAGTTTTATCTCTTTTAAAACTCAACTAGCAGACCTCCCACAGTGTATATGTCAAAGAGTGCTGTAATATATTAGCTGTCTAGAGTACAATACGCTTAAATCCACTTATATTTCAGAAAATTGAGCTTAGTTAATTTTGTGGATCTGATGCTGTCTATCTGGAAATTCTGCAATTTGAAATACAGTGACCATCTTTACTGACTGAAATTAAGAATATAGAGCCAGCCTTTTTATGTTAGTTGAGCCCCTAAACAAATACTTTCGCCCTTTTTGAAATGCGTTGTACAGAAAGAGGACCAGGAAAAAGAAGAAGACGAAAGAGGGTTGGCAACTGGTGTAGTGATGGAAGGAAAAGACCTTCATGAAGAACATTTTCTACAACCATGGGCACATATGTCAAACAGCAGCACATTTGCAGAGAAGTGTTCTGTTATCTGGAAAGTTTCAGACAGAAAAGGAAATGGATTGACTCAGAAGAAGCTTGCAGAAATCGTTCCTTGCCTGCAACAAACTAAGGCATTTGAAAATTCCAGCTCTCCTTTAAATCCATTATGTTCTAGACAAATGAATCAACCAAATTCTGATTCAGAGGTATAATTGTATACCACATTTGAACGTTCATAGTTGACTGTAATGGTACCCATAAATCGATTGCACATTTTCTATCATTATACTCTTCAGCATTGCTATCATGCTCTAAATTCTAACTACAACTTTCAATGGAACAGGGAGAAAGAGAGCTCTCTCAAAGTACAATACAAGAAGACGAATTTGTAAGAGAGAAAGATTTACTATCTACAAGCAGCGATCCCATATCACTCAAGTCACTTTTCAGGTATGATTTCGTTTCATTTTCAGAACTGTACATTTTGTCTGGTACTTCTACTGATCTTTTAGTTGTATTTCATTACAGCGCAGGAATTAGACAGAGTGCTGTATATTCCAGACAATCATCTCTTGTGAAACGCCCCAAGGATTTTGTATGCCCTATTACAGATCGGCTATTTGAGGATCCGGTGACAATGGAGACTGGACAAACTTATGAGTATGCAGCAATCCAGGAATGGCTGGATCGTGGCAATACAACATGTCCTGTAACTCAGCAGAAATTGGAAAGTTTGGCAATGCCAAAAACAAATTTTGTGATCAAGCGAGTTGTGGATGCTTGGAAATCAGAGCATTTGGGAATTTTGACTGGTCATGGCCGTTCCAATGTGCGACTGGTTCAGACAAATTCATGCGAATTTAGAACTGAAAATCAAGTAGATTCAAGTGGCCCTGCAAAGGAATCACCTAAGCAATGTTCAGGTAAACCCAATGTAAACAGCCACATGGAAACTTCAAGCCCAAGTTGTTCATTGATTAGTAATTTCTCTCATATTACAAGACAATCATTTGATTCCACCCCTTCAATTTCACATTCTCTTCTACGTAACATGAAGCAAGCTATTGCCACCCTGTGCACTTCAAAAAACTTGATAGAATGTGAAAATGCTGCTCTAACTGTTTCCCGTGTTTGGTTGGAATCGAATAGTCATCCCATAGTAGAAGCAATCCTATCAAAGGCTTCCATTATTGTTGAACTAATGGAGGTCCTGTCAATTTCTGAGAATGAAGAGGTTCTACAAAATACAGTTTATATTTTGGCAGAGTTAGCAGTTAAAAGTGAAATAAATCGGAAGAGAATTCTCAAGGCAGACCCAGACCTTGAAATTATCATGCGCATTCTCAAAAGTAGCATTTTTCCGCGGGGAGTAGTTCTAGTATATGTTTTGAAGCTTCCTACTCCACAATTGGTTTTGCTTGACATGATACCAGTGCTTGTTGGAGTTCCAGAAAACTCTTCCAACCTACAACACTTAAATCCTATTCAATGCACACCTCAAGAAGCAGCTGTTTCATTACTAGAACAACTGCTGACTGTTTTTGATCATACTAAAAATATAGAGAATGCAAAGCAAGTCATAGCTCTAGAAGGTATTCCATTTCTTTTACGCAGAATCCAATCAGGAAACCTCTATGAGAAGATTACTGCAGCGTCTATTCTCTCCTGCTGCATGCATGCGGATGGAAGATGTAGGCATATGCTGGTGAATGACATAACAAAGGCTTCTATTGTTCAGCTGTTACACTATAACCAAGGCATATCCAGAACTGTTGCAATTGCTTTCCTCACAGAGCTGCTTCGTCTACAAAGGTATGTGACTGCTATTGGTATCTCAGCGAAATGTATTGTTTTTTCTTAGCATCTTAATTCATTGATGCAATCAGCACACATACCTGGGATTAGTCTAGAACCACCATCTCTTACATGTGTTTTCCATCTTCAACTGAAAGTACATTTATATATTTCAGTTTCTATGGCCCATACTTGGTGCATGCTGCTCAATTTTTATCATCACTGTCAAATTTGCAGTCCATCTATTAAAGCTAGGATCATTGGTCAAAGAAGCTTTATTTTGCTGGATGCATTCATCCGATTATTCAATTTATTCTGTTTTTCTTTTGCACTTTACAGAAGGGCTTTGATTAGTAAGCTGTTGAGGGAATTGCAAACTGAAGGGCTTCTAAATACTATGCGCATTCTTTTGGTGTACCTTCAAACAGCATTGCTTGAACAGAAGCCAATGGCTGCAAGCTTGCTATTACAGCTAGATCTTCTGGTATGCATGATTCCTTGTATTGAAGGATATGTTCCTTGTTTTCTCTAAAATTTGAACAGAAGCCAATGGCTGCAAGCTTGCTATTACAGCTAGATCTTCTGGTATGCATGATTCCTTGTATTGAAGGATATGTTCCTTGTTTTCTCTAAAATGTGTGGGATTTTGTACATTCTCAAGTTTAAATGAATATAACTTTGTATAGAGATTTTTTTTCAGGTAAATAACCTGTTGTATTCATTGTGAAGTATATTGATATTTGTCTTCCCTATGTAATACAAAATGATTACAGTTACAACCTCGACGATACAGTGTATATAGAGAAGAGGCACTAGAAGCCATTATAGCTGCACTGCATTGTGAAACCAATGCAAAGGCACAAATGCAATCTGCAGAAGCTCTTTTAATTTTGGGAGGGCGCTTCTCGTATTTTGGTCGAAACCTGTTAGAAGCTTTCTTGCTTAAAAAGGCTGGTCTTGAAGATGATTTTATAGATTCTTTGAAGGAAGAACAGGGGACTTTAGAAGATACTGTGGAGAGATGGGTATGCTCATGACACACCAGTGTTATTTCATAACATAACATATTATTTGATAAGTTATTTCTTCAATCCTTCCACAATGATGTAACTCTACTAAAGGCAAGAATTCCTCCCAACGCTTTTGTTGGTCCATCACGTACATGCGCAACATGTCTTCCAAGGTTTGGTTCGTTCATTCGGTCTGCCCGTCAGTCTTTGGGTGATACGCGGTACTAAAATTAAGTTGGTTTCCCAAGGCCTCTTGGAAACTCGTCCAAAATTGTCCAGTAAACACAGATCCTCGATCAGATATAATTTTCTTAGGCACGCTATGCAACCTCACAATCTCACTGATGAAAACTCTCGCTATGTCAGGTGCCTGGCACATCGTACTCAGTGTGCCAGAGTGGGATTTTACAAAGTAACCTACCTTATATCATTGTATCATGAGAAATTAATTTTGTAGTCTAAATTATGGTCTACATTACAACCTACAAACCTAATTAGATGTAGGCTATAACATTCTCCTATGGGCCTGTGGAATGAGATGTCATCCTATAGACGCATAAGTGGACATTACAACCTACATGCTTGTATGTATGTAGGTTGTAATGTTAACCTACAAACCATATCAATGGATATTAAGGATCCTACTTCCAAAAAGGTATAACCTAATGTATTGTATCTAATTGTGCATATTTTCTCTCAATGTATGAAATCATTTCCTTACAATGAGGGTTTGAGTACATGAAAGCAAAAGACTGGGAAGACAAAGAATAAATTCCTGATCCATAAGACAAAAATCCTAATGTATGGATATCGAGGCTCTAATTTATTTTCATTTTTTCTGATTACTACTTTTACTTTTTATAATTTTCATAATTATTGGAAGGTAGTTTGCTTGTTTTTTTGTCCCTCATTTTGTTTCTTCTTGATCTTAAGAATATGTTGTAAAGTTATAGTTTTTAGGCACAAATGACATTTGGTTTGGCTATATATAATTGATTGTGAAGGGAAAACAATTTATGATATTTGTTTGTAGGGATATGATGACATTCTAGACTCGCATGAAAAAAAAGTAATCAAAAGAATCAACTATATTGGCCTATTTTTATGTTCCTTTACATTTCAAATATTTCATTATGTATAGATTTGAAGGTGTTTTAGATGATAGAATTAAGAAAACAAAGTAGGAAGACAATTGTAGATTATACTATATTTAGAATTCAAAAAGCCAAACCATGTTCAAGATTGCTATGAGTTGATGCATTGCATTTATAGAAGTCCCCTCTATGTGTTTCAATGTTTTAAATAATATACACAACCTCTTCAAATGGTCGGGAGCTGTAAATGTTTGGTTAGGTATGGATTTTACATTCTTAGATTTGGATGCCTGAAATGTTCCTATAAAAACAAATCTAATCAATTGCATGAACATTTGTTACAAGGGAACAAAAAATAATTGATTAAGATTATCGATTGACCATAGAGTTTGGAATTATAAAAACCATGTATGGTAAAAGTTAGAAGAGATTGTATCATTTCTCTTTCTTCAAATCCCTGATTCAATTTCAAAGTAAAATTATAAGGTTCTTTTTGGCCAAGAATTCATAAGTGTGAGTGATTTGTTCCATTAGAATCCCTTAGAACTTGCACCTATCCTTGTCTATAAAGCATCGATGGCTTCATCACCTAGAGCGTTTTCCAAGGAAAATGACCCCATTAGAAGATATTGTGGAGAGATGGGTATGCTCATGGCACATCAATGTTATTTGATAACATAACATATTATTTGATAAGCTATTTATTCAATCCTTCCGCATGATGTCGTGACCTAGTTCAATATCAACATCATTTTGAATGAATACATGGGTTTTGTCATTGATACAAAGATAGATTTTAAATAATTTTGTGCTATAAATCAATGTAAACCTTTCTGGGTTGCACAACTGGGTCCTAATAATTTATCTTTCAAAATGTCTTCTCAATAGCCCAATTTAAACTGTGCTTTTGATCAGGTGCAATCTGTATCACAAATAACTTAATAGTTTGTTGGCTAATTTCTCTTTCTGACAACTTAATTTGTTATGCAGAATGAAGAGAAAAGAGCATCGGGTGACTGGGAGAAAAAAATTACAAGTGTTCTATTGACCAAGGGCAAGTCATTATTTGAGGCCCTGGCTAAATCTTTATCATCTGGGATTCCAGATTTAGCAAAACCTTGCCTTGTGACTGCCACATGGCTCAGTAATGCACTTGCATCAATGCCAGACACCGGCATGCAACTTGTTGCTTGCTCAACTTTGCTTCCACAACTGGTTAAAATCTTACAGCCCGACTCTCAACTTGAAGAAAGAGTACTTGCTTCGCTTTCACTTCATAGCTATATGAAAAACCCAGGTGAGTACTCACCCATAATGCACTATGAAGATTATAACAACTACCCCTTGTTAGTGCATTTGTAAAAGAATAATTTTTTCACAGTAGGAATTAGCTTATAGAATTACTGCCGGATTAATGTCATGGCACTTCTAACGACTGTTTTGATGCTGGAAAAATATGCAGAATGCCTTCACCTGCTTTCAAATTTTGCACAAGAAATAATTGGTCCTCTAACAAGACTCAAATGGATTACTTGGACAGCGAAAGAGGTTCTTAACATTGTTGCAAAGGATTCTCTCCTCAGATCAGTATGTCATTTTGCATTTAGCAGAATTTAGCAGTTAACATATAATATTCTAGAAGCTAGAAGACGGACAACCTACAACTACTTGCATCTATTGTCTTCAAGTTTCTTTTTTGATTTCATAATGTTTTAATTGTACGGTAAATACAGGATTTATGTGTGCATGTACTCATTGACATTCACACCATTATAAAGAAAATGAAATAATCTGATGTATCTTACAGAGAAGTGTTGAAGGGAATTATATTAGCGCACACAGAATTTTGTAAATGTTGAAGTAGCTAAAATGGATGCTTCTGTGAATGGAAGAAATGAAGTGTTAACGTATGGCAAAAGAAAACTATGTAGCCGCCATTTAGATGGCACACTCAAGGTTTGTCAACACTCTTCTTGTTTCTTAGACTTCTTAATGTAGCTTAGTCATCTATTGTCTTCAGGAAACTTGAAAGGCTCATGTTTCTTGCCAGTCCAAATTAGCTGTTGATATAATGGCATATACTATAAAGATTTATTTTCTTCTTGATATTTCCTGCATCCCTGAATATCCATTCTTTTTGCAAATTTTCTCTTTCGAAGGTTTGGGATGTTAGTATTCAGAAGCCAAAGTTGAAAATTCAGGTGAAAGGACACAATGGTCCAGTCACATGCCTGGCTTTCTTGCAATCATTAGATAGACTTTTCAGTGCATCTGCAGACATGTCTATCAAGGTATGGGCAGTTTCTTCCCAGGCAGTGACTCAAGTGAGGATGCGGTATAATTAGTGATGAAGAAAATGAGCAGTTATATTTATTCTTGAGAGAGATGCCTACAAGAACTCATGCTTTGGTGCCTAGCTAGACCAACAACTATTATTTCCTAGAAAATTAATTCTTCATTTCAGATGTATAATAGCATAACCTTCAATTTTCTAGAAAGTTCTGAAACTTCATAGGTGCTAACGCTCAATCTTTGTCGATGAACAGATTTAGAATTTCAATTCAGAAGACCTTGTTTGTATAGAGGTTGTACAAGCAAAAGAAGTGGTGCAAAGAATTTCTGCAAATGCTCTTCTGACATTAATCACTTCAGAAGGGCATGGAGTAAAGGTTGGTAAGACTGATCACTAGAAGAGTTCTATCCGAACTATATATGTATTCATGTTATTACGTTGATGAGTTTAGTTAGCAAGCTATAGCAGACCAGTGAAGGATACAATTCTTGTACTTTATTATTAGCACATGAATTATAGACGAGAGTGCTTAAATGTTTCCTATCGAAGCTAAAACCTTGATAACTAGCAAGTGTATGTAACTTTCCTGGAAAAAGGGAAACACAATCTACTTCACGATAATGTCAAATGGAGTACATGGATAAAAACATAGAATGCCAGAGCAGAGTCAGAACCAGATACATTAAATATGGTAGAGATCATAACAGTGCAATCATTGCTGGTTGGGATAGAAATAATAAACTCTAGTTGGGAATGAAATGTAGCAAGCACTTAGTCTATGGTGACTTGGTGATGACTTGGTGAGGTTCCTCAAATTGTCAATGACATGATTCTTGCTAGGAACCAAATGCAAAATTCGAACACCATAATAAAAATTCTTACACTATATTTATCTAAATTAACCAAATGCAAAATTCGAACACCATAATACAAATTCTTACACTATATTTGATCTAAATTAATAGTCATTGAATCTTGCATCCATGGTTATGCATCATCCATGGTTATGCAACAAGAAGTGCATTTTTTTATTATGGAATTGGCCTGGAACAAGGTAAGTGGCTCCATGGTTATGCAATAAGAAGTGCATTTGAATATGACGTTGTCATTGGCAATGCATTTGTAGACATGTACGCCAAATGTGGGATTTACGAGTTTCCCACAAACTATTCAAAATAATGCTTAAATGAGATGTTGCCATCTCCATCAGGCCTTGACATTCTTCAACAAAATGAAGCTGTCTTGGCCATAAAACCAAAATGATGGTGGTTAGTGTTCTACCTACATGTGCAGATTTATTAACTCTGGAACACGGTATGCAAATCCATGGTTATTAAAAAAAATTGACTTTGAAGGTAATCTTTTTGTGGGTAGTGATCTTGTAGAAATGGAATGCAATCATTGCTAGTTGGGATAGAATTAGTAAACTTCTGCTATGAGTGAAATATAGCAAGTTCTTAGTCCATGGGACTTAGTGAGGTTCCTCAAATTGTCAACGACATGAATCTTACTAGGAACCAAATGCAAGCTTCCAAAACCATAATAAAAATTCTTACATTATATCCGATCTAATCAATGGTCATGGAAACTTGCGTCCATGCCATTATGCAAAAGAAGTGCATTTGGTTATGGAATTGGCTATCTAACAAGGTGAGTAGATACATTTATGTTCATGGTCAATGCATTCGTAGACATGTATGGAAAATGTGTAGATTTTAGCATTTTCCACAAATTGTTCAAAATAATGGTTAAACAAGATGTTGGGTGATGGAATGCAATCATTACAATCATTGCTGGTTATTCAATCGCAATGGTTAGTGTTATGCTCACATATGTAGAGTTATTGGCTTTGGAATAGGGTAAGTAGATCCATGGTTATGCAATAAAAATTGTATTTGAATGTGAAATGAAGAAAGTGCCTTCAAGAAATATATATACTACTGGAATAGAACATCAAATACAAGATTTGATTCCTAAATTTGTATGTGGAGTTGATTTTAAGTAAAAGAAGCTTCTTATTGATCATCATAATATTTCAAGGGTAAAATTAAAAAACCATATCATTCACAATTTCAAAGTTGACAAGCATTGTCAAGCTAATCTTCATGTCACTCTTGTTGAACACATCATGTAGTACCATTTGTACTAGTTTTGACTCATCTCATAATCGAGTGTTGCATCAAAATTCACTTGCAACAAAAGCCACAAATATTGATTAGCATATGACAAAAAATAAGAAAATATAGGTACTCCATGAAAACCCAAATTAAAACAATTGACGAGTTGAGCTCATTAATTGGTTCATGATGTGGCAATTTCACTACTACTTTAAGCTTCTCTTGGATTTGAGAATGTTTTATTCTCTACTAACCAACCATGCGAAGGTGAAAGCTCATATGCCCCTTCCCCCACATCACTTTCATTATCCAACTACCCAATTTATTATAAAACAATGCAAGTATACATCATAGTGGAAAAAAAGCTAAATTAAAAAGATAACATTAAAAAGATAACATAAAGATCATCAAATGCATACAAATATGTCTCATCAATTAAGTCAACCAGTGTGTCTATTGCACTCTATTTCCTTCCAATTTAAAAAAAAAAATGTCCATAAGTGTGATGTTGTTATCTCTTTCTTAATGTTGTTCTTCTCTTGATGGGTGTTGTTGTTGAGAACACAAAACACACCTTAGCGCACAACCACATATTAAAGAAAAGAAAACCATTTATAAGTCACCTTCTTCATATTATTTCAACATAAAAGGTTTAATTTATTATTGATATGATGTCCAATTTAGTATAGTTCATTATACATATAATTATTGTGATCAATGCATATAGTAATGGACATGATAGTAGGGTTAACCTCTAGATGATCACCACCAACAAGTTGAGTAGTAGCCTCAACATCTCTAACAACATCTTCCTCTATTTCCAATTTCTAATTATTTAAAAAATCATACACCCTGTTGCCGTCCTAATGCACACTTGCTAACGTGAGCTAAGTCCAACTCACTTA
>CBVK0103907029.1:0-34603 GCA_900067695.1 Picea abies | reverse complement strand
ATGTACCTCTTCGACGACTCTGATCAGCGCGCCCGGATCAACGACGATGAAGGAAATTTCGGACCCCCCTTGCCTTTCTACCTTTAAGCGGAGGGGGGGGGGTCTGGAATCGGACTCACAACTTTCCAACAGATGAGATCTTAGCGCCCGAATCGACGACACTCGCACGATCCGCATCATCCTCAGCTACTCTGTGCTTAAGCGTGCGTGGGCCCTTCTCCCGTCATATCATCTTCCAACCACCATTCTCCTGCTGACATGTGTCATCCTTCTACCTCTTTTCTATGGTCCGCGTAGTCTTCCTTCTTTCTCATCATCCATACATCGTCTGCCATGCGTCTCCCTCTCCTCCACATCAGCCTCCCCCTAAATGTTTCCATCACATCTATTCTTCCACCTCCTTCTCTTGTCGCATATTGCCATGTGTCCCCCCTGTAATCTCTCTCTCCCCGCCGTCGTGGCCCCATCACTTCGTTCCTGTGTCCCACCTTCCGCGCTGTTCTCCCCGCATATCCTTTGAGCTGGTCGGTTATTCCAGGTGGCTGCATGGGAGGCCCTCCATGTCCAGAAGGTGTCGAGTTGGCTGGGCCATCCTCAATCCTGATGTTGCAGTTATTGAAGCGGTTGGTGGTGGTTAGACATCTCCTCCGCCATAATGGGAAAGCATGGCCACGAATTTAAGGCACATCGATTCACCGTTGGAATTGTCAAAGAATTAAGATTGCGTCTGACATAAGTTGCACGATCTTTCAGATGTTGACTGCATAAGTTGCACGATCTTTCAGATGTTGACTGTCAGAAGCCATGCAAACTCAAAGCTTTCAATGCAGTCTCTTGGTATCGCTGCTATTGTTGTTTTGAGTATATGAAGGCGTTTCTCCATTTTTGTATCTATCGATGGTAGAGCTAAGCTCCCGGCTGTAAAGTTTCAACGCCATTCTGGTTTTCTGGTTATGCCTCTGTGATTGAGATTTCTTGGTTTATAACAAACAGTTCTCCTTTTTCCATCTATGCTTCGTCTCGTGCTGGAGAGTTCACAGTCGAATGATTCGCGTGAACTGCTGCATTTGTGTTATGTGTCGTGACATTTTTGTATTCTCTGGTTCTCTGTGTTTGAATATAAAGAGACTTTGTGTTTGAATTCTTTCTCCTTCAGTCTGTTATGAACTGGATGTCTGTAATAGACCTTGCATTCTCCTTACGCAAGTCTTCCACCTACTCACCCTTTTTACTGCAACTCNNNCATTCTCCTTACGCAAGTCTTCCACCTACTCACCCTTTTTACTGCAACTCACTGTTTGGAGTTTATCAAGACCTCATTCGTTCATGCATGCCCGGTTTGGTTTTTGAGTTGATACGATATCGTTCTGAGTTTCCTTCCATTTGATCACCCTTTAAAAAAATCGTGACATTAAACTGATGGGCGTCGGGCTCTGCTCCTGCTAGCAATCCAGGAGTGACTTCTGGATCCAACAGACGGCTACTCGCATTTGCAAGAAGATGATTACAATGAGGCTCTGGAGGCCTTTTTACAATAATTGGGAATGCCAAAAGTCCTAGACATCCAAAAACCTAACCCTAGGAGATGAAGCGCCAAAATTCATGTGGGCCCTGTTTGGGTAAGTTGGTGCAACAACTTCCCGGGGTCGTAACTTTTGCATACGATCTCTGTTTTAGGCGTATGATAGCTCATTGGAAAGATATATCCGAGAACTACAACTTTTGGGTGAGCAACATTGATCTACTGGAAACTATACTATATCTTTAGCTTGCTCTATTGGAAACTAAACTATGGCGGAAGAATCCAAGATAGCCCAACTTCACTCCTCTATCTGTCTTCGTTTCGTTTCACCAACTATGCCTGCCCTCAATCCTAATATGTTACAACACGCTACTTATGAAAGCATGGTGGTTGGTCCAGGAAATGTCTCCCCTCTTTCACTTGGTTTCTGTCAGCTTACAGAAATCGAGGAATGGTCTGCAGAATATGAACCAATCTCTACTCATTCTAAACCTCCTATGCCTAAAGAGATGACAATATACATGAACGCTTATGGTAAACTAGTTCTAAATCTAGGAAGGTCTCAGAGTCAGAGAATCCAAGACCTTGATAGGCAATTCTCATCTTTATCTGCAAGGAGTTCAACATCAGATTCTGCTAGACATTCTTCTGTACATTCTCCATCTAGAACACCTGTATATAAACCCATTGCAGTAAATTCCAAATTTGATGATCATCTGTTGAAACATCAGAAAGGTTCAAAGGACTGTTACTATTGTAAGAGAAACTTTTCTGCCCAAGAACCTTCTTCTCAAGAAAATCTAACATCTGCTCCATCACTTCCTAAGAATTTTGAAACATACCAGAACAACGTTGAGCATCATGGCCAACATCCTGATTGTTCTGCATGCCTAGATCTTGCAGTCCCCTCTATAAAAATGATGGATTATCCTCTACCAAGAAGTGGTAAAGAAAAGCGGACTGAGCTACCCTATAGACATTTGGGACCAGGAAATCATAACCCAAAATTTCAAAATAATTTGGTAGCTGATCTAGATTTTATTCAATATAGGAAAGATGATGCTAAGCCTTCTCAAGACATTATTAGAATGAAAAACTATGCAAATTATCAGTCTGTGTTTTTAGCCCAGAACATAGATGATATAGCCCAAGATGTGATGAAAACAAAAGGTCACATGAATGGACTACATTCAAAACTAGATCAGATCACTCAAAATCAAGATGATCTGAAAACACAGCTGCACATTATTCTTGAGAAGCTAGAAATTATTGAAGAAGCAGTTAAGAATATGAAAATCTCTTATCAAGAATAATCTCAGCCTGTTTCTCCAATTTTGAGCTCTACTAATGATGCTACATTTTCCTTCTTTCATTCTTCTCCTCCTTCTGAGAAGAAAGTATTAACATTAAAACAACTGGCTTCGGGATTAAGGAATCCTACTCTGATTAGAATAGCAGAAATCTGCCAGTTATCTTGTGAAAAGTTATCCTTGGTTCAAAATCAAGGAAAAGAGTTAGAAAAACAAATAGAGCAAGCTAAAGCAGATAGTTTAGCCAGCCAGTTAGCCCTTGTAAATATTTCTACTGACCAAAGTTTCTCCATTAAAGTAATGGAAGGAGAAGCCAAACCAGAGCCTGAACCATCCAAGCCTGATGAATCCAAGCCAAGTTCTTCCAGAACTTCAACATGGGAACAATGGTGTAATGCTAGGTATACAAGATCAAGAAAAGCCCCTATGGATATAGATGGACAACCACAAACTTCCATCAAACATACAGATACAGCTCCTATCTCAAATATAGATTGTAAAAGTAAAACTAAGATAGAAAGCATAATCCAAGGTTGGCACGCATGGGAAAAAACACAAAAAATATTATTTAAAGATAAAGTCTCATGGAGTGACTTAGCCCTACGTATAACATGAGGATTTACTGAAAATCTATGCTTTTGGTGGGATAGAATTTCTGATAATAGCAAACTCAGAATTATTCAGCATAATAAACCTGTAGATGAACTAATAAAAGCAGTAGTTCATGAGTTCTATGGTGATATTCGAGTGAACTCAAGTCATTATGCTGACATGTTTATGAGCCAAAAGCTATGTCACATTAAACAGTTGCAGAAATATTTCTGTACTATGCAATCCCTATTGTAAAAAGTGCATGATCCTTGTAACTCTGCATATTTGAGGAAATATTTATCCTCGATGCCTGGAAAAGTTCCCGAGCTAGTCAGAACAAGACTAGAAGATTTAGAAATTGACATAGAAGATATTTCTCTTGCAGGATTGCAAGAACAAATTGTCACTGCCTTACAGAATGAGTGTATTAGGAGGAAGACAACAAAATCCTTGAAAAATCATTTAGGATTTGATTCTTCAGTATGTGAAATATTCAACGAAACATCTAGTTTTGGATGTTCTCATCAGAAGAAAACTCCTAAGAAATGGTCAAAATCTGAATGTGGTTGTCATAAACGCAGTAAAACATTTATAACAAAACCTAAAAGGTCATTCAAGCCTAAAAGAAAGTTTTACTTTAAAAGGAGACCACAGAATAATAAGACTAGGCAATCCCACTGCTTTATTTGTAAAAAGCCTGGCCACTGGGCATCTCAGTGTCCTCTGCGGTCAAAGACCAAAGTCCAAATAAAAATAATGGATTTGTTCTCCACGGGATATGATCCCGCTGAATGGGATATGTTCTCTAACCGTTCAGATGGTGAGTACTTATCACTTTCTTAAGATTCTGATGATGAGGGTGATATTTCAAACCCTGAGTCCCCTACCTTTTCTGACCATTCTTCTACATCATCCCAAATTGAAGAGTTAAATTTCTTAGACATTAAAATGATGTCTTCTTTTGTAGATATAAATTCTCTCATTCAACAAAGAAACACTCTCCAGTCTAAGATCTCTGTTCTTACACCTGGTCAATTTTCCTTATATGACCGATATTCTTCCCAATTAGAGCAACTTAATTCCCAAATACAGTCTCTCCAGCAGCCAAGCGTGGTGAATATCCACCACTATACTCCAACTGATGCTGAATTTGAAGCTGAAAAACCTAGTATTACTTCACCTATGGATCCTAAAGGTAAAGCTCTGATTATTCATCATGATACTTCTCCACAGGAAGATAATTCCTTGGACAATGCAATATTCCTACTTGAGGAAGAAATCAGAGAAAAGGAAGTATTAGTAAAAAAATTATGGAAGACTTTAAAGCTACAAAGAGAAGAATTGGCATTCATGAAGAAACAGAGAAATGAAGAATTAGAACATGAGATATTCCAAGAATATATAGAGACTGGATTTTCAGAAAATAAAATGTTGAAAGGCCTAGATGACAGGATTGTCATCTCTGTACAAATAAAGGTTTCAGGTTACCTACAGTATAATCTAGATGCTCAAGTAGACATTGGTGCCATGAATTCATGTGCTAAGCATGGAGCTATTCCTGAGTACTATTGGCAGCCTATTAATCTTTCGTTCAGAGCTGTAAATAAAACAGAGCTAAAGATTAATCATATCTACCCTGATTTTCCTATCTATATTTAGGATCAGAAAATCCCAGTGACACTCTACAGTTATGACACAGGATCAGATATACTGTTAGGAAAAGATTTTGTAAATAAGTGTCTACCACTAACAGTTGGTCATTCTGAGTTATTGATAACAATAAATGGAAAATCAGTAAAAGTACCTAGCAAGACTGTATTTAAAAGCAGAATAATAGAAAAACCTACTGCTAAAAGATTAGAACATTCTGTTAGTAGTCTTGTGAAAATCCATAAAATTGTAAAAAATGTAAATATGCATGGATCAGAAGTAATTAAGGAAATAAAAGAGAAAATTGAAAAGGATTGTACTTCTGAATATCCTGATGCTTTCTGGACAAGAGAACAATATTTTGTTAATCTGCCATATAGCGAAGATTACATCCCTAAACCTCAAAAGGCCTCTGCAAACCATATGTCTCCCACAGAGCTAGAATATTGCAAAAAGGAGATTCAAGATTTGTTGCAGAGAAAACTAATAGAGAATAGTAGAAGTCCATGGGCATGTCCAGCTTTTTATGTTAATAAGCATTCTGAGCAAAAAAGGGGTAAACCTAGAATGGTAATCAATTACAGAGCATTAAATGCTTCTTTGTTACCCTTAAGATTTCCATTGCCCAATAAGGAATTATTATTCTCCAAGATTGGAAGGTGTAATGTCTTTAGTAAATTTGATTTAAAAAGTGGATTTTGGCAGATTGGTATTGTTCCAGCTGACAGGTATAAAACAACATTTGTAGTTCCTCAAGGTCAATACCAATGGAGAGTAATGCCATTTGGTCTGAAGAATGCCCCTTCAGAATTTCAAAAATGGATGGATGATATCTTCAAACACTTGCCATTTGTTATTGTATATATAGATGATTTACTCATATGTTCTGTAGATATAAAACAACATGTACAACATTTGCAGAAAGTTTATGATTTGTTATATAAGAATGGCCTTGTGCTCAGTAAATCTAAACTCTGTTAAGCACAAACAAGGATTGAATATCTTGGACTCATACTCTCACAGGGAGAGGTAGAACTCCAAGATCATGTGCTTAAAAAATTGGCTGAATTTCCTGATGAAATTTTGGACAATAAGCAGTTACAGAGATTTCTGGGGTGTTTAAATTACATCCGACAATTTTATGAGAATCAAGCAAAGGATGTCAAAATTTTACAGAAAAGACTCAGTAAGCCTTTACCCTGGAACTATAAAATGACCCAAGCTGTCCAAATCATCAAACAAAAGATCCAGCATTTACCCAGCCTGCATCTTCCAGACCTATCCATGAAATTAATAATAGAAACAGATGCATCTCATGAAACATGGGCAGCAGTTCTTCTTCAAAAGAATGGACCTAAACTGGAAGAAGTATGCATGTATACTTCTGGGTGCTTTAGTGAAACAGAGTCAAAATATCCCTCTTCTCATAAAGAGATTCTGGCTGTTAAAAATGGAATAAAAAAGTATAGAATGTTTCTCAAACCAGATCATTTCATTGTTAGGACTGATTTAAAGCATATGAAAGGGATGTTGACTAATCATAAGTTGCTGGAACAGGGTAATAACAGGGTACTGCGGTGGAGTCTCTGGTTAGAAGGCTATGATTTTGATATTGAATATAAACCAGGGAAAGAAAATTGTATTGCAGACCTGTTAACTCGAGAAGCTTCTCCTGCAAAAGAAAAAGATAAAAGTATAAGATGGCTTCATCCTCCCGGAATGCTATAAGCAGGGAAGCACCACCAGGATTCAAATGGATCTTGGTCTGTACATAATGTAAAGACTGTTTATGTTTTGATTGTTTAGCCTGTTGTATAAAGAATAGTCCAGCTAGTTTACGAATACTAGAACTATGGGTTGATAAAACTAGTGGTTTTGAATCCTTCAGCAATTACTTCAGAGAACAAAGAGATCTATTCAAAGGAATAATGACTGGTGGTCCTAATCAAGGACAAGTTTATATTAGTCTATATACCCCATATCTAAATTATCTTGATTATTGCTTTATCCTTCATCAGGTTAAGTATGATGGGTGTGTATGGATTACTTTTGAATGTGATCTGTTTAAAGATCATTATTATTCTTGGTCAGGATGGCTGTATCTTCTGTTTTGGAATTATTTTCCCAGAGATGCAGACTTCTTCAATCAGACAGATTGAGAGGCCTTCAAGATTTGGTTTCATGCAGAAGTATGTTAAGCTGCTCAACATGAAGCTTGGTTTGTATTTAGTTTGAGTTACATGAGCAGTAATCTTCATTATGTTACAACAGATCCTTTTGCACCTCCTTGCTACAAGATTACCAGTACCTATTATGGTAATACATGTGTACCAGATAATGAACTTATTCCAGCCATGCAAGGATCGCCATTCTACAGATCTTTTAGTGGGCTTCCACCCTTTTCTTCTGATCACAGTTCACCACCATCAAGTCATGAATATAACAGTGACTTCTCTTTTGACTCTATTGTTGAATATAATATTCAAAATATGTTAGAAGCATGATGGACCCAGTAGTCCACTATTGTAAATAAAGTTGGTCTGCCATCAGAATAAAGTATGTAATATTTCATGTCTATCGGGCCGACAGTGGTGTCCCGACGGTTCGTGGGTTCCGTGAACTCCACAGTGTAAGAATATTTACTTTAGTCTATGTCATCATAGTAAAGTAACTAGAATAATTATCTTTAGTCCAGTCATCCGTAAAAGCTATGATGGGTCCCCATATGGCCGAGCCTCCAAGGGACGAGATAACAGCTGTAGTCCATAGCTGCCCCATCTAGAGTTTTCGGAGAATCTTAGTTACTGGTAGTTGCCCATAGCCTTTCATTGGGAACTTGCTATGAGTAGTATAAATAAAGAACCTCAACTCTCATTTAGGACATTCGAAAATTTGGAGACTCTTGAGAGAGGTCCAGTCCGAGTCGAGCAGTGTGTATCCTCTTTGCTTCTCTTGCCTTCGGGATCCTGAGTTAGCAAACGAAAAACACTGATCTCAAGTGTAATACAAAGTATATAAGGTCCTGTCCCCGTTTTCTCAAAAAAACATCATTTAGGGCCTCAAAATGGCCCCGGAAGTCAAAAACTGCTAAAAATAGTAAATTACCAAAATTGCCAGAAACATGTTTTGGGCCAGTTGGAGAAGGTGGGTGGCCACCGATATCCACTTGGATCACAAGTTCTCCAAAACTTGTTCAAGGGACAACAGAGAGATACTCTGCCTCTTCTCTACTCTAGAGTTCTTTCACATGTCGAGTTTTTTGCATGATCATCATGTGAACTCTTCATCTTCTCTAGTCGTTATGTAAGGTTATTTGGATTCTCTGGTAGTTATCCTAAGAATATTTTTCTTCTCTATCAATCAAAATTCTTCGTCTTCCCTGGCAGTTACAACCAGACATGTTTTTGGCTTCTTTGGCTTCTAATTCCATTCCTTCATTTGACCTCTGGTGGTGACTATATGCATATTCAAAAGGTGCTTCACATTCTTGGTCTAGCGAGCACTAGATCCCTATTATCCGATTTTACCTTGGGTGATTATCTTTACATGACCATGTGATTGTGGGCGTGAGCTCTCTTCTCATTAGCTCCCTATCACAAGTGAACTCAGGCTATCTCCTTGTGTAAGAGAACAATTATGAGCATGTCCAACAATCGTTTGGGATTAACTGCTTTTCTCCCTGCAATAAACCTCTAGCTGCCATGTACCTCTTCTTCAATATCATGGTTTCAATTGTGGCCTACCCTCAAAAAATTAACTTTCGACAACTTCTGATCCCACAATCAGGCGTGACCGTCAATCTTGCGGTCTCTGAAAGATTCCCTCGATCAACAAATTTGATATATTGTCTTTTCCTTCTTTATTTCCTCTATCCATGCATGATCCATAGTCTCAATGACCAACTCTTCAGGCTTCGGGAGTCTCTATTCTCAAACTCCTCTTGCTCCTGGAGCATTTCACCCGGAGTTCACGATCTAACGATGCGTGGTCTTCTCGAATCAATGTTGACAATCCCTTCGGGTATTCAGGTTTTAGAAATCTCAACTTTCCAACCTTTCAACCTTCCTTTTATTTTTCTTGGAGTTGAAAATCCACTGACACATGTCCCTTTCGGATCAACGGTCATAATCCTTTCACATATTCGGGTTTCAGAAATCTCAACTTTCCAACCTTTCAACCTTCCTTTTCCTTTTCACGGAGCTGACAATCCACTGATGTGTGTCCCTTTCAGATCAATGGTCATGATCCTTTCACATCTCCGAACTTCATAATTCTCAAGTATCAACTGGAAATTCTTGAAGTGAGATTTCTCCAAAATCTCAGATTAGCTGACATGTACTCCCCTTGACGATCAATGGTCAAGATTTTTCTTCGATGATTTTTCACATTCTCCCCATCCACAAACTTCCAAAGTTGTGGATCTTGCGTCACTTGTCCTCCTCGATGATGGACGACCCCAAACCACATCAGGACTACATAACTTTGGGCAAGTGCTAGTGGTAAATATTTCAAAGTAAAACTCCCAAAGTGATGTCACTTACTTACATCACTTGATGACGTGTCATGAGCCTAGTAGCTGCCACATGTCACTCAGATTTGTGATTTGCACGTACCTAAAATTCTGAATCAAATGGACACTTGTCATTGTCTAATTGTGCCATATGTCCTTGCTGACGTGGATCCTCATTCACTTTGGATCTTCATCCTTCGGGACTTCGATTATTTTGAATTTTCAAGTCGCCATTCTTTCGAAGTGAGAATCCCTAAAAAATAGCCTCCTCGCAACTTTTAGACCCGAACTAAATGTTTTTCGTCGATCATGTTATTGGATTGATGGTTTTATCTTTCTGTGATGCTACTTTTCTATATTATCCTATCCTTCCACTTTAAAATGATCTGACAGATGACGTTTACTCTGACTCTTCAGCTCTCCGAACTTCGGGGATTTTAGATCTCAAACTAAAACTCTCAAAGTGATTTCTCCATAGCTTAACCTCTTCAAATCTTTAGGCCCAAAACAAATGTTGTTCATTGATCAAGATATTATATCAATGACTCTTACTTATCCCATCCTTCCACTTAAATCAATCCGAAGGTTGACGAAAATTCGGATGATTGAATTCTCAATTGTTTTGCCCCACTTATCCTATCCTTCCATTAATTCAATCTGACGGTTGTTGGTCCTCTGGATCGGTGATCCAATGACCACTATCGCTTTACCTCCTGAGCTTATGATCTCTCCGACTTAGAAAGTTTTCTAAGTGTTCATGGGTCCTTACCTTTTCTCCTCTTGGGAGTCCATCTCTTGGACCTAGTCTACACTTCTGGAAACCACTATCTCTTCTGAGCTTTCTCGTATTCTGCGCTCTTAAGGTTTGGTTCTCTTTTGTTATTTCCATTAATGACAAGCACATTCTTCCTGTAAACATGCCAAAAATTTAAACAACATATTCTATGTTAAATATACAAAGCAACCTTTAACTAATGAACTTCAAGCAATTCTAGAAATATGAACTATTTGATCTAAGTAGCTTTAAGAAATCTAAGACTATGAACTGTTTAATCTATCTCTAAACAAGAAAATAACAAGTAATCTATTTATGAACTATTTATTCTATTTATTTAATCTATCTTTGAATGAACAAGCAAGTAAGCAAGTAAGAAAATAATTCGTCAAAACTATATTTACAAGTGAACTCTATTCTTAAAGTAAAACTCACAATTATTTCTATCTTGCAGAGAATAAAAACTAATCTACCTAACTGAAAGCAACAGTGTTATGAGAGTATTAAAATTTTATGATTTTTTCTTCAGTGGAGAATAACATCACGATGGCATCTAACTACCAACGATAACTCAATGCTAACTTCTACAGAGAAATGTAAAGTAAGGATAAGGCAGTCTATAGAAAGTTTTACCATCATAAAATAAATACTAGATGTTCTTGTAATCCATATGATCTTTAGACATTGTGCATAAAACATTCAACATCAATCATTCACTCTATCACACAACTGCTGGAAAATATTCTGTTCAAAATTACTAATTCAAGCAAATCTACAAACTCATAATTAGCACTTAATCATAAATCCTAATTCAAATTCATAACTAAGATAACAATGAAAATACTTTGGGTAAACCTAAGAAATCATAGCTAATGCTAATTAAAAATCATAATTCAAATTCCTAATTGGGATCTCATTAAAAATCATAACTGAAAGTTAACTAAGATACGATTGAAGATCATGCTCAAAATCAACTAAGATTCTACTGGAAATCATGACTCAAAATCCATTTCTATCCTATCATGCTGATGTTAAAAAGAAAAATTAGCAAATGAAACAAACCTACAAAAAGTATTTGAAATTACAACTTGACCAATAAACACTATCTAAATTAGTACTCTGTAGAGTAATTTACAACTAGGGAGAAAAAGACATGACAATGTAATTAGACAACTTCTACAACCTGCAAACAAAATGTTAGGAGTTTAATCATTAACACACAATCATGGGCGTCCACACATACTCTATAACACACAAAATTTAGAAATTGATCTGCAAAATAAGAGAAGATATACAGGGAGGCAAATAAGACAAGTGATCTGAGAATAAAAAGATATACACAATGAGCAACAATTTGAAATTAAGATATATGCACAGTAAATAAGCAATTTCAAAATCTAAGAAGTATGAAAGGAAACTACATAAATGAAAATATATAATGGTATTAACAATCATCCATACCACTAGTGCCCCCCCCCAGAAGGTCGTGGAAACACTTCAATAGGAAAACGTAGTCACAGAGCTAACACAATATTGGCATTAATCATAAAAATATAATATACATAGAACCGAAGATAATTTATGTGTAAATAATAAAATTCATGTTCTTTTCATGTCATAGAAAATAGTATTTATAGATGATTACATAGCTTTGAGAGGTCAGTCACTAGAAGGGTCAGCTCTCTCTAAAAACAATAATTTCATTAAATTCGCTTTAACAGAAGAAACTTCCTTAACAGTCTTGTGTGCTCCATTTAGCGGCTGCTGCAACTACCTAATACAAGATGCGTCAAGATTCATAGCTGGAGGGAACGAGGGGGAATAAAACCCATATCCTTGATTCATCCATCAAAGGCCACCAATGTGCTAACTGCAATCTCCTATGCGCTTCGAGTGCTAGATAGAGTGTTGAACGAAGTGTTGAACAAGGGACTGGATGGACGATCGGATCGCGATTCCAACTTGTTGCAAGAAAACTAGAACGTTAGATCTTCATAATCAATTAACTGAGATGAATTAATCGTAAAACCATTGCAAAAATGATGATTATATGTAGCTTGTGTGATTCCATGGAGAATTGATGTATAAAGCTTGATAATACCTTTAAAATGGCTAAATGAGAGCATAGAATATATAATGTCGTATGCAAAAAGGAATTGGCCATTGGAAAAAATAGTCAAAACACCAACCCAACACTTCTTTTAACAAAACATCCACATTCGAAGTGGATGATTTATCAATATTCCTTTTTGACTCCTTGGATAAAGTTTTGATTTCCACATTTTGAACTTAAGATCTTACTGTATTTCTCAACTTAGAAGGATGACCTATCTCCTATGCCCTTTCCTGAGTAATTTTTTCATTTTCCTCTTTAAGATTCTTCAATTCTTCTTTTAATTTTTCATTCTCATTAATAACCATTACATTATTCTTCTTGAGTATCTCATTTTCATTTTTGATGTATCTCTCTATAATTTTCAACTCTATTATTTCAGTTTTTAGTTTCTTTGCCTCTTTATTTTTCTTCTTTAATTATGCTTTTGAACTCTATCCATTTATATATTCAGAAGATTATTTCTCTGTAAGTTCTCCCCTTTTGGATTTATTAATGGAGATGTTCCTTGTTCATTTTCCACATTTGAAGGTACTATATTTATTAATGATGGTTCTCCTTCTTCCTTCTCTATTCTTTCTATGTACTCATATAATTTTGTTGTTTTGGTCTATCAGAAAGTTCTTATTGCCCAACTGCTTCTTGAGAGATATTTATTGATGCATGTTCTATGGAATCCTTGGTGGCTTCATCTATATCTTCAAAACCATTATTCGCAAAACATTCTGACCATCCTATTCCTTGTTTTGAAAGCTCATGTTTCACTATCAACTTAATGAGACCATGATGATAGAGAGATATTTCAATATTTTTGCTTTGTCTCTAAATTGATTTGGCCATTTTGGTTAGTCTTCTCAATAGATAATCATATTTAGTCTTCAAATGCATTAATAATATGATATGATAAAGAAAAAATGAATTGAACCTACCTTCATATGTAACAATTTTTTGAAGGAGAAATGCTAGGTCCTTCCAAGGGTCTTTGATCACAAATTTGTGAAAAGGAACTCCCACCACTACAAATTTCACTTCTAGATTTTAACTTTGTCTCGTTAAGTCCAAATGTTTTCCTCAATTCTTGTCTTTTGACCTCGAATTTTGTTCTGTGCACTTTTCCTTCGAATGCTGCAGTGATATTTCGTTGAAATCTCCATGAAAGTTTGAGCTCTTTTTTGGCACAAGATGCAAATAAGACAAATTTGATTTCTTTACCAGATGCATCGAGTTCTTGAAAAATGGAAATGTGAGACCATATAGTTGTATATTTCTTTTACATGAAATGCTTTTATGTGTTTTTATTTGGTAAAATAAATGATTAAGTGTATGAAAGGAATATGTTTATGATATAACGTGGGATTTAGATATATGAAGGTTTATTATATATGCTAAGATAGGGGAATGGAAAGATGGGTAATGGAAATGTATGGGTAGTTTTGTGAATATAAACAGATAATGGTAGAAATGATAGGTATATGTATAATAGATTAATAATGTGGTCAAGGTGTGGAATGGTTGATAGTCTAGTGAAATAGATTTTCTTTTAAATAGGCCACAAAGAATTATATAAGTAATCTAGTTTTACTCCAATTTCTTTATTAACAAACCAAAATACCAAAGTTTGTTTTACCCTGGATACTTTATCTTGTAGGATTACAATTTGAATTTTCTTTTGATGGTTGCAAATTGGATGTCTTCTACATGAATGTTTGCAACTTGGATGCTTTCTTTATGCATGTTTTCTCCTTGGACTTTTGCTGTAATGTCTTCATTCAACTCTTCTTTGATTATCAACTTATTGTTTTATTCATATGGATCTTAGATCTGTGTTGATGCTGAAGATGTAGGAACCATGAAGAGAGAATATAATTTGAAAATAATGTGCACTTGGAAACAAGAGAACATTTTGAAAATTTGGAAACAAGCAAGGTGGATGATGACTATGAGTGCTGAACTAAATCAGTTGGTTACTGGAAAAAGAAATAGAAAGGAAGTGAACTGTGGTGGATACCACTCAAAATGAACTATACAATGATGAAAATGAGCATCAAGGAACCTAAGTTCATCTTGACACGAACGAATGGATGTGTTGGAGTTGAGTCACCTGCAAGATTTTTCAATCAAGGGACCTTAATGAATTCCCATTGTTGACAATGAGGAGGCTTTCTATTGATGTATGAAAGTCCCAAGGTACATACAAATATCTCTAATCTCAATTCTAGATGATGTGTTGGAGTCAATGGGATGAGATTTTTCGAAATGTGGGCCTTAAGGAATCCCATATCATCCATCATGAGAAAAACAAAAATGATTTTGAATAACCATAATGCAAGATTGAACCAAGATGCATAAATTTATTGAGAATTTTTCCTGCCAATAACCTGGTTTTCACAACTAGACTTATTTTGTCTTTACTATTTTATTCATTTTATTTTCCTACCCCAATGAAAGAAGAAAAACCTCTTTCAAGTGTAGGAATACTTCCAATGGAGCCATATGCACAACACGATCTCAATTAGACTCATATCCAAATTTGAAAAATGTACCTTTATAGATGCCAGGATATGAGAAACCAATTTCTCTGATTGATATGGTGCCAAAAAATGTTGAATAATGGAGGAATATCGTTGACTGTTGATTGTATTGAACTAGGTTTCAATGTAGTCACTATCCCTTTGTCTTTATTATATTTTAGCAATGGTTTTCATGTATTCATTTGTCATCCAACAAATTTCTTCTGAAATCTTCCCATTGCACTCTTGAATGCACAAATGATTTGATGATAGGCATCGTAGAAATTCCTCATTCTTAGGTTCTTTTGTCTTCTCTTCATCAAATGATTTCCATGGCTCTTTAGCCTCTTGTATGTCTTCTTGATGTTGCGCATGGAATTTTTTCTCTTCTATCACTTCTCGGGATGTAGATATGTTCTTGATAGCTATTGGTCCAACATGACTAGGTCTCATGAAGACTCAAAAAAGTGGTTGTGTAGGTTCTTACCTTCCATATTACCTTCTTCGCTCTTCATGGTCTTAAATGCATGGACAGAAAATCCAACTATAGGACCATGGTTGGATTTGGATTTGGATTTGAATAGTTGGATGTGTGGGTTCTTACCTTCCATATTACCTTCTTCACTCTTCATGGTCTTAAATGTGTGGACAGAAAATCCAACAATAGGAATAAATTAGGACTAAATCCAACTATATATAAATTAGGCACTAATGGTCTTAGTGCCTTCCTGGAAACAACACCAAAAATGTTGTTCTAATTTAATTGCATAAATTAGGACATTAAATTATCAATATAGAAGTTCATAAACTTGTGAGGCACAATCACTATATGTGAGGGAATTAGCTTCAAAATACAAACTGAGAAGAAAATCCAAACTTGAAGATGATCATAAAGTAATCTTTGAAATCTATAAAGTGAAATCTAATATAATCTTGAAAACTTCAAATGAAATCTAATTCTTTCAACCTTCTATTATCATAGTTCCAATGGTAGTAAACCAGGTTGTGGAGTGAAATGTGCCACTAAAGTGTGATATTCACAACATCACTATGTCAACCATAAGTGATTATGAGGGTGTATCTTTATCAATTCGACCTCATCCCAAGCTCAGATCATGGAAGACATAAAGCAAAATCAAATCTGGGTGGATTTAGTGGATTGTTCTGTGTTTTCCCCTCAAAACTGTTTGCATTAACTGGGCCCTTTTGTGTGTATTTTTTCTAAACCAATAGGAAACAAACCATACCCTGAACATGGGGAAAACAAAACTTGTCCCCGATTACTCCTAGCTATCTTGCAAACATGCTAACCATAGAGGGATTACATGAACCTAATTTTTCTAGTAATGACTAGTAAAATACTCAAAACTTTAATATTTTTACTTGTTAAATAAAAATAAGAAATAAAATCATTAGTTACCTTATAATTCTTTATTAAGCAGAAATGGATGCGGAAAATACCAAAAATAGAGGAAAGTGAGTTTAGAAATAGGTAGATATGGTGATTTTTATACGACAAAACATGGTACCAACAAAAACCACTTGTTTTTTCATTAACCATGTCAACACTCACTTTGGTGTCCTCGAAAATTTGGTCTCAAACCATGACAACCATTTCTAAAGTGATATTTTCCAAGAATTGTCCTCGTTACTTAGTTTCGCCCATGAATTCTTATACCTTTATTCTCTGTAATCCAATGGCCAAGTTGAGGCTATCAACATGATCCTCAAAACCATGTTAGGATAGAAATTAACCACACACAAATCCAACTAGTGTGACATGCTATTATCCAGACTTTGGGCCTATAGGACATCAATTCACACTGCCACAAGGTTTACCCATTTCCACCTCATCTATGGGTTGTGTTATCACATAAACTTGTCAAAACCTTAAGGGTTTGGGGTTTTAACCTAGGTTTGTAATTTTTCCTATTCTTCCTCCATTGGTAGACCCGATTGTAGGTTTTTATTCTCGGCTTATAGT
The DNA here is from genome assembly GCA_900067695.1 of Picea abies. NCBI lineage: Eukaryota > Viridiplantae > Streptophyta > Pinopsida > Pinales > Pinaceae > Picea > Picea abies. The sequence continues at coordinate 17,638 of CBVK0103907029.1, read as the reverse complement.
TTTCTTCTGTCACCTTCATCCATTTAATCGACCTGTTTTCCTTGTCAAATTTACTGAAGAGTATCGTCCCTAAGCCTTCTTGTTTTCCCTAAAGTTGAGTGCTTCTCTCTTACCTCTATCATTGATCCTTTGTTTTCCGAGTCGTCATTCAGTTATCCAAATAATTGTCCACATGCCGCAGTCATGAGCACCGAGAACAAAGCTTAGAGCGGTTTGATATGGACTCAAATCAAGTGAGTGAGCAAGATCAATTTTTAACGGTGGAGATACATCAGATATATCAGATCAATGACCATTGGGTGATCGAGATCATGTAGTTACACCAGGTTTAGCATCGAACAGAGGTTTGAAATCGTGAGGTCGATCTTAGCCGTTGGTACCAGAAGGACATGTGGAGCAGGATCCGAACCGTGAAGAAAGTCTTTTGGGAAGGTTGAGGTGAGGAGCATCGATGGCCCTAGGTCCCGAAACACCGAAATAATCTAGGTCATTCATTTCAGAGGGATGCATGTCATCCAATCCAAGGGATTACGATTTTGCGACTCAGATATTTGAGCATAGAGAACATCATGAGTTCACGAAATGTGAAATTGCGACACACTTGAGAGTTGGGCCCACGATCACAACCTAGGGTCATATGAAAAGTAGGTGCCTTTCAAAGCAACGGGTGGCTGAAATTATTCGAGGAGCTGATCCTAGCCATTAGATTCGAGGAAAAGCCAACCATTGATCCAAATGGGCCATTTCGTGGGAGCGAGCATCGAGATTTTTGAAGTCAAGGGGAGTGAAATCTCCCAAAATGTGAAATCCTGAGATTTAATATGGATAAGCACAAGGTCATGGCCCTCAGTCACATGGGGTGAATGAAAATGAGTTGCATAAGGAATCAAAGCACCTGAGTTGGTCATAGAGAAATATCCACGCGACCTCTAGGCACCAGGATTGACTCGAAGGAGTTGTGAGCTCACCGAGAGAATTCATGGGTGTTAGGCTCCATCCTAATCCCAATGAAGGTAGTTAATGAAGTTGGGGAAGGTGTTTGAAACCTCGTTTCACCACATAAATGGAAATCATGGAAAATTTGACCGTGGAGGGAAAAATGTGAGCTGAAAGTTCCCTGTTATGGATTTTTTGGTGAAGCCCATATCGATCTGATCTTGCATCTGACAGAACAATGTAAGTGCAATCTGACAGAAGAAGATGAATATGAAAAGCCTTGAATGTAGTGACTAGAGTGTGCTTCTGAAGGAAGTAGGTTGTTTTGAGTATAAATACTCAGTTTTGATATTTTGTTAGGGTCGATGGTAGAGCAAAGCTCCCGATTTGTAAAGTTTTAATGAACACTCTGGTTCTCTGGTCATGCTTTGTATTCTGAGATTTCTTGTTTAATGGAAAATGTCTTTCTTTCTCCCTCTTGTTTTCCACTAATACTAAAAGAGTTCATGATTGACCGATTCACTTGAATTATTGTGACCGCATTGTGATGAAAGTTTGATTATAATGTTGTTAGGATTCCTTTCAATTCATTTGAGATTTGAATTTGAGTAGATCTTTTGTTCAAGTTTTCCTCCTTGGATGCTGGAAGACCCGATGTCCACAGAAGACCTCTATAGAATTCTCACCGAAGTCTTCCTTCTACTTACCCTCACTACAACCTATTGACTACAGTTAAACCAAGACCTCATCTGCTTGTGCACATCAATACAGTTTTTTGAGTTGAGACGTTATTTTTTTGAGATAGCGCCCATTTGACCTTTTATAACCAACCCGTGACAAAAAATTTTGATGGGTATTAGGCTTACATCTACTACAATCCAGAGGTGAATTCTGGTGCTAACATTTATGGCGCCATTACCGGGGATGAAATTGAAGATTTTCCCTGGGATTGAATGACAAAGCTTACTGGTTCTGAAGGTGCATCAGAACTTAGTACATCAAATATTGCAACTGTGCACCTGGAGACTCCACTATAGTGACTCCATTGACGCGAATCCAATGGCGACTCCACTATTTTAGATGTGGCTTCTAGAGGAAAACACACGAGGTCTACTCCATAGCTGCCTTTAGCAATACTTGAAGATGACCCGGAGAAAATTGTCATAAAAGGAAAGGCCTCTCGAGAAGGTACTTCTGCTGCTGAACCATGTATTTTTGATGATTTTCACTATCCTCCTTTAGAAACTCCGATATATTCTTCTCAGTTTCCTATTATACTGCATGTTGGAGTTTCTCAAAGTTTAAAATTTGGGAGTGTTCCTGTTGATTTTTCCCCTCCTGGTCTAGATTTGGAGGGAGAAATCCTTGTCACTCCTCTCTCCCCTAAAGTTGTACCTTGGTCTAGACCATAGACCTCGTAATATTTTCTCACTCCAGTTTTTATTACTCCTCCTCCTCCTAGAGTTACTGATTTTGTAGGAAGTGAATCCTCTTTTCCTTCAAGCCCTGTAGCCTTTTCTCCAAATCCTCTTTTGTTTACCTTTCCTCCCGAAATCTCATTTCGAGTCTCACTTGTTCAAACCCCTTCCCCTCCTAGTTCTCCTCCACATATCATCCCTATGGCAGGTTCCAACCCCCCTAGAAATAGAATGGATTCCATAGTGGCTACAATATATGCTCCTTTAATATTGCCTCAACCCATGAATGCTCTCCCTATTGGAGATTACCTAAATTATATGCCCAAATTCACTGGAGAGGAAGACATAATTGCTTAAGAGCACCTTGCTTCCTTCTATAGTTATGCATACAATATGAATATTGAAAACGAGGATGTTTGGATGAGAGTCTTTGTCCAGAGCCTTGATGGTGAGGTTAGAAAATGGTTTAGGGGATTGACCCCTAGATCTATTGCTAGGATTGAAGCCTTAGATGATGTTTTCTTAAGGCAGTGGGGGGATAAAAAAGACTTTATGTATTATATCACAGAGTTCAGGTCACTAAAGATAAAGGAGGGAGAATCTGTCTCTGACTTCTCCAAAAGATACAATAAAATGTACAATAAGATCCCTGTTGAGATAAAACCCACATAAGCCTCCGCCAAAATCACTTATGCTAGTGCTTTTGATCCTGATTTCTACCTCCTGCTCAGAGAGAGAAGAGATACTTCCTTGGATAATATGCAAGATGTAGACCTGGAAGTAGAATCCATAAGTATTGGTAGCCAACTGGTTTAGGAATAAGGTTGATAGAGACATACCAAGGAAGATATATGAAGCCTCCACCTCTGGTTCCCCTATTTCCCCCCCTCAAATGGATGAAGTAACCAAGTTACTAAAATCACTTTCAACTAGAATGGAAAAATTGGAAGTAGAGGGGAAGCTGATATACAAAAATTCTCAAAACATTGATAACAGAGGCAACTTCAGGAGGTTGAATAACAATGCTTCTCAGATTATGCCAAGGGAACAAAGGGACATAGATAAAAATGATCAGAAAATTCAAACCCGTCTCCAAAATAAACTCATTACTTATGAGGAAGGGGAAGAAGAAGAGATTGACCCTGAAATTCATTTTATCAGAGACACCTCCCCATTTCCTCATTTAACTCAATTTGCATATGAGGAATCCCTCATATATAGCCAAATAAATGAGCTGAGTAAGGGAGAAAAGGAAAATAGTGGTCCCAACAAATACAAACTTTGGTCTAAGAATAAAGAAGTGAATTTTGACATCCCTGATCAGCCCTCCAGAGTAGAAAATCCTGCTAAAGACGCAAGAAACAACAACAAAGAAAAGAAAGCTCAGAATCCCCCACCAATAACCAAAGACCTTATCACAGAGGTGAGAGAAATTATGAAGCCCCCTTCCTCTTTTAACTTTGAGCATGAAATTCAGAAGATGAGAATCCGTATTATGCTTTCATAGCTATTCAAGCACAAAGACTTCAAAAGGTCCCTCTCTAAGATGTTGTAGTCCGAGCTATCCTACCATTCCACAGACTCAATGAATCTCCAAGATGAAAAACTGATAGTCATATTAGGTCCTATGGTAGAATATGGAGATGATAAATCCCCTCCTTTCTACACATCACTGAACATACACGATAAGGTGCTACATAATTGTCTGATGGACTTAGGGGAATATCATAATCTCATGCCCAAGACTGTCATGGAAGAACTCGGATTAGAAATCACAAAATCCTATCATGATTTATATTTGTTTGATTCAAGGAGAGTGAAATGTCTTCGGGTCATCAAAGATGTAGTCTTGAACTTATTTCAATTTCCCATGAAGAGTGTGGTCATGGATATCATGATGGTTGATGTTCCTCCCAATTTTGGCATGCTCTTGTCAAGATTGTGGATTAAAAGACTCGGTGGAATGTTGAAGATGAACCTCACGTATTCTACCATTCTAGTTTTCGGAGGGGAGCATAGAAGACTGTACAGAGAGGCTCAATTGGCCTACATTATCAGTGATGAAGCTGACCCCACCAATCATCCTCTTTTTTCCCTTGACACTAATTTGGGATCCAACTTATTGTAGCTCACCGATGCCCCTAAACCTCCTCTTGAGATAAAAAAGAAACCCATTTATTTTCGTGAAATACCTCCCCCAACTACTCTTGTTTGGAAGATGTTATTTGATGGAGCCTCCTCTAGGGATGGTGTTGGTGCTAGAGTGGTTTTTGTGTCACCTTGCCAAGAAACCATCTCCTTGTCATACAAATTAGAGTTCGAAACTACCAAAAATGTGGTAGAGTATTGCTAGCGTCGGAAGTCACTACTCGATTGCTTGCAGGAGCAGAGCCCGACACCCATCAGTTTAATGTCATGATTTGTTTATAAAGGGATGATCAAATGGAGGTAAAGACTCGAGAAGATATCACTCTAACTCAGGGACTGGGTCTAGCATGTATGGGACAAAGGAGGTCTTGATCTAACTTCAGCTAGTGGGTTGATTAAAAGATGAGCAGGTGGAAGACTTGGTAAGAAAGGTGAACAAACAACTTTAGGCAACAGGCTTCCAGCAGTTTGCAGAAGAAAAACTTTGAATGCAAGATCCTCTTGGTTCAGGGTCTCAAGAAACTGAAAGGGGACTTGACTGGATCCTCCAATTCCAAGTCACTCAGCGAAGGGGACTTGACTGGATCCTCCAATTCCAAGTCACTCAGCGTCGGGAAAATCACAAGAACCGATTAGAAACAATGTAACTGCTAAAATGATCCAATCCAACATCATCCTATAATAGCCACAACTTGACTGGATCCTCTAATTTTGAGTTGTTCTAACACAGTGTAAATAGAGACGTGAAAGAAACTGACATTCATAAGACAAGAAGTCTCAAAAGTCCATGCATAACCAGAATAACAGTGCTTTGTTAAAGCTTTACAACCTGGGAGCTCTGCTCAACCATCGATCGATACCAAAATGGCGAAAACACTCAAAACAACAACAACAAAAAAATCGAGACGTTGCATTAAACACATTGTGTCTGCATGGCTTATGACAATCTACAGCTGCAATCTTTGAATGATCGTGCACTTATGGCAGACGCAATCGAATTCCTGACAGTTCTGTGGGCGAATCGACGTGCCTTTAATTCGTCGCCGGACTTTCCCATTATGGCAGAGGTAATGTCTAACCACCACCAACTACCTTAATAACTTCTTTATTGGGATTGAGGATGGCCTGGCCAACTCGGCACCTTTGGGACGTGGAAGACCCTTTGCGCTGCCACTTGGATTAGCTGAACGACTTGATGAATAGGTGTGGAGGCCAGCGCGAAGGATGGGGCACATGAAGGGAGTGGTGGCGCCAAAACTATGAGGGTGAGGCATGAAATGATGAGGTGTGAGAGAGGTTATAGGGGAAGACACATGGCGGAAGGAAATAAGCGGAAGGGGGCAGGAGATGAGATATAATGGGCACATTTTAGTGGGATGCTGTCATGGAAGGGAGCGGGACACATGGTAGGTGGTGAGTGGATGATGAGATGATGCGACATGAAAGGGGGCCCCATGTTGGTTAAACACAGAAGGATAGAGGATGTCCGGATTTCTTGTGCACCGCTGATCCGGGCGCTCTAATCGCAACCATCGGAGAGATGCGTCCTCGATTCCAGACCCCCCCCATCCCTGTGATGCTCTAAGGACTCTTTTTGCAGATTTAGTGCCTTGTTGTTGGGCTATGGAGTCATTTATTAAGCTGGAAACAAAAACAATATTTACAAAAACAAAAGAGCCAACTGTGGCTCACAAAAAACATTTTTTCAAGAAATGCCCATTTACTGGGCCATTAAAAACTTCTTTGCCTTCCAAATCCTGCAACCTGTAAGTGTTGTTTGAAAATACTTCAGAGATCTTGAAAGGCTCAAACTAGAGGGCATCAAACTTACTGTTCTTGCCCTTTTCCTGCCTGGGTGCATCCCATTTGAGCACTAGATCACCCAACTCAAAATCTTTCTTCCCGCTCTTCCTGTCAAAGGTTTGATTGATTTTCTGTTGATGATTGTAGGCCCTGTTCATGACCTGCTCCCTGATCTACTATACTTCCACCATCTGATGAATCCTTCTGACCATATGGTCAGGCTCTCCTTCAAGGTCCTGGAGGAATTTCACCACAGGTAAGGCAAGCTGAGTAGGAAAAACATCTTCTGTCTCGTAAACTAGTTGGAAAGGTGAGATGCTGAGGGACCTTTTCGTTGTCACCCGATCAGCCCATAGAGCAAATTTGAGCTTGGAATCCCAGGCACTTTTATTGTCTTCTAGTAGCTTCTTGATGAGCTTGATCAGAATTTTATTGGAAGATTCTGCCAGTCCATTCCCCTAAGGATAATAGGGAGTAGAGTGAATTAGTGAGATATCATACTGTTCAAAAAACTTGATTAGAGGCTCAGACCGAAAGGGGGAGGCATTATCAGTGACAATTCTGCTAGGGCAGCCTAATCTGGCTATGATATCCTCCAGGAAGCTGATAATTATTTTGTGGGAAGTGCTCCTGGTGGGGACAGCCTCTATCCATTTGGTGAAATAATCGGTCGCAGTCAGGATCCATCTGTGTTGGCCACTTGAGGGAGGATAAATCTCTCCAATGAAGTCCAATCCCCACTGCTGAAAGGGTGCTAAAACTATGACAGGCTTTAGTGGCAGAGATTTGAGTTGCTTCTTTCCTGAGAACTTTTGACATTTGATGCAAGCTCTGATTTCTCTGCAGACATCAGGGAATAAAGTGGGCTAGTAATACCCAACCCGAAGGATCTTATGAGCTGTGGTCTTCCAGAAATGATGACCTCCTCAAAGACCGCTATGGAAATCAGACATAACCTTCTAGGCCTCTTGTGGGTCCAGGCATCTCAAAAATACCCCTAGAGGGTCTTTCCAGTATAATGCTTGGTCAATGAGGCAATGTCTGACTGCTTTGAGCTTTAAAGCTCTTGCCTTGCTTTTTCCCATTCCATCAGGAGGCTTCAATTCTTGAAGGAAGTACAAGATATCCTTGTACTAGTGGCATGTTGCTAGGGATAAGGCATTCTGAGAATTTTAACTGGATGATTCGACTGGCGGATTTTCTGAACAGGCATTGATGAAACTAATCCCTAAAGTTTTGCAATTGGATTCAGCTAGCAGCTTGGCTAAACCCTGCCTCTTTATCAACTTGGTAGGCTTGATCTCTAGATCAAACTCTAGGATGTTGGCAATCCACTTACCTCTTCTTCCGTCTATGTTAGCTTGTATAAGAATGTCCTTCACAGAGGCCGAAGGAACATATGTAGTGATCTCTGAGTGCAAGACATAGACTCTGAAAGATTTGAGAGATTTCACTAGGGCATAGGCCTGCTTCTCCATGATCTTGTACTGGATTTCTGCATCTCTTAATGCCTTGTTGTAGAAGGCAATAGGTTTCTCTCACCCTTGATCATTTTTCTGCAACAAGACCACTGCTACTGTATCACAAGAAGCAAAAGAAAAAATCAGGAAATCTTTGGAATAGTCAAGACTGATTAACACAAGTGCCTCAGTCAATGCCCTTTTTATTTGGACAAAAGATTCACTGGGCTTAGTGGTCCATTTCACTTCATTTCCCTTCCTGAGCATGGCTGTGATGTGTTTCACCAATTCAACAAAATTTGAGACGAATCTCCTCAGAAAATTAATCTTCCCCAAAAAGGCTTGAACTTCCTTCTTAGATCTAGGAAGTGACAGGGTATGAATTGCCTCTACCCTACTAGGGTCAATCCTCACTCCCTCTGCTGATACTATATGGCCTAACAACTTCCCCTCCTTCATAGCAAACAAAGATATTTTGGGGTTTAAGGATAGGCCAAACCTCCGACACTTCAGGAAAACCTTCTTCAAGTGGCAACAGTGCTCCTTGTCTGTCCTAGAGAAGACCATGATGTCATCTAGATATATTACCACAAACTAGTCCTTTTCCCCAATGAAGGCTATGTCCATGGCCCGCTGAAATGTTGCTCCTGCATTCATCAATCTGAAAGGCATTTTAGCATACATGAATGTGCCCCAAGGAGTGGTGAAGGCCATTTTTTCTCTATCTTCAGGCATAACTGATATCTGATTGTAACCAGAGAAACCATCAATCATGGAGAAACCATCAATCATGGATATTCTAGATGCACTAGTGACCTTCTGCAATATGTGTTCCATGTTGGGCAGGGGATAATTGTCTTTCCTTGAGCTCATGTTCAGGTTCCTGAAATCAACACAGAGTCTGATTTCCCCACTTTTCTTTCTTACTGGGACCAAATTGGCCACCCATTTGGAATATCTTAAGGGGACGATGATCTGGGCCTCTAACAACTTCTTCACTTCTTTCTCCATGACAGGTAGCAACAAGGGATTTATCTGTCTCAACTTCTGCCTAAATGGCTTAGCTTCTTCCTTAAGTGGGATCTTGTGTTCAATAACTGATGTGTCATATGTCTTGAGGTCTTCGTAGGTCCATGCAAACACATCAGCAAACTCTCTCAGCAACTCAGTATATTCGGCCCTCTGTTCTCTGGTCAAACCCCTTGATAACTTGACAAACTTAGGCCCCTCTGGTGTGCCAATGTTGCACTCAGCTATGTCAGCATCTTTATCTAAAACCTTGCCCTTTACTACCACATCATTCCCATCGAACAATCTCTCTAATGGGACTAGTCCCCTTGGGATGTGATTGCTAGGCAGCTGAATAATGTCATGCTTTGCTATTTTACTCAGCAACTTACCCCCATCAAACCCTTCCTCAGAGACGGAATCTTGGTCGATATGCATCTCTGAAAATTCTTCGATAGTCTCCAAGAACTTCTTGATTTCGAGATCATCCTCAAACACCTTCCAATGTTTGACGTTGTCAGGTATGGAGGGCTTATATTTTACTTCTACATCATACCTAAATTTGGGCGGCAAGGGTACTTTGAAATTGCTTGTTGATGTAGCCAAGGAATCTGCCACTGTGTTATCCTCTCTCGGGATGAAAGAAATGTTAAACGCTGAGAAGAAATTGTCAATTAGGTCCCATGCCTCATTTCTGTAACTCTTGAGTCAAGGATGTTTGGCCTAATAAGCGCTTATGATCTGCTGGACTACCAACTTGGCATCTCCGAACACTGCTACCTCCTGAATGCCCATTTCCCTTGCAGCTCTTAATCCTAGGATAAGAGCTTCATACTCTGCCACATTGTTGGTAGCTTCAAATTCTAATTTTTATGAAAGAGATGTGGTTTCCTAAGTAGGTGACACAAAAACCACCCCAGCTCCAATGCCTTTTCTGGAACAGGCTCCATCAAAAAACATTTTCCATATTGGGGTGATGGAGGGAGGAAATTCATGGGAAGTAGTGGGCTACTTTCTGAGTTTCAAATGAGGCTTGAGGGCATGGGTGAGCTGTAGTAAACTAGAGCCTAAATCAATGTCCAAGGCAAATATGGGATGATTGGTAGGGTTGGCTTCATCACTGATTATGTAGGCCAGTTGGGCTTCCCTGTATAGTCTTCTATGCTCTCCTCCAAACACTGGGATAGTAGCATATGTGAGGTCCATCTGCAAGGTTCCCCCCAGTCTTTTTATCCAAGATCTTGATAACAACATACCGAACTTGGGGGGAACATCGGCCACTACAATATCCATGACCACACTTTTCATGGGCAGTTGAAACAAGGTCACAACCAGGTCCTTAATAACCCCAAGACACTGAACTCTCCTGGAATCAAAGGAATAGAGGTCATGATAGGGTCGTGTGACTTCTAGCCCCAACTCTTCCATGACTATTTTGGGCATGAGGTTGTGGGAAGCCCCTGAATCCATCAAGCAGTTGTGCAACACTTTATCATGTATGTTCAGGGATGTGTAGAAAGGAGGGGATGATTCATCCCTATCTTCTACCATGGGGCCTAGGAAAACTGTTGGCTTTTCATCTTGGAGGTTTATGGAGTCTGTGGGAAGGCATGAGGCTTCAGACTGCAAAATCTCAGAGAAGCGCTTTTTGAATTCTTCATGTTTAATTAGCTCGGTGAGGGGCACAGGGATTCTGATCTTTTGAATCTCATGCTCGAAAGTAAAAGAAGATGTAAGCTTTGGAATTTCTCTTATTTCAGGAACATGATGGTGGGAAATGGGAGATAGGGGCTGGGCCTTCTTACCTCTGTGATTGTCTACTACTTCATTGGTAGGCCAATCTGTTCCAGTGGAATTCTCAGGAACATCAGGTGCTACTGTCTTTTTGTCGGACCTCAGGTTATACCTGCCTCGACCACCACTAGCCTTGTCTCCCTTGCTCAATTCATTTAGCTTACTGTCCATGAGAGTCTCCTCATACAATGATTGAGTGAGGTGAGGAAAATGAGGAGTGTCTCTGAAGCAATGGATTTCAGGCTCAAGCTCGTCCATTTCCCCTTCTTCCTCTTTGGCCACAAAATTGTTCTGAAAAGGGGCCTAAATTATCTGGTCTTCTCTATCTCTTCCTCTCTCTTTGTGCATAGTCGGGGGAGCAATATTGTTTGGCCTCCTGAAAACCCCTTTGTTTTCGACGCCCTGAGGGCCCTTGTACATTTTCTTCCTTTCTACCTTCAGTCTCTCCATCTCTTCAGACAGAAACTTCATCATCTGGGTCAGTTCATCCACTTGAGTGTGGGAAAACGATGGGCCAAAAGTTGAGGCTTCAGATTTTCCCTTTCTTCTATCTACATCAGCCTTGTTCCTCAGTCTGTCAGCTGCTAATACATTTGATTCTACTTCTATGGCCACGTCTTTCATTTGAACTAAGAAGGTGGCTCTTCTTTCTCTCAATAGAAGACATATATCAGGGTCGAATGCACCGGCATAGGAAATTTGGGCAGAGGCTTCTGAGGGTTTTATCTCTGCAGGGATCTTATTATACATCTTATTGAATCTTTTGGAGAAGTTAGAGACAGACTCTCCTTCCATTTTCTTCAAAGACCCGAACTCTATCATGTAATACATGAAGTCTTTCTTATCGCCCCACTGCCTCAAGAAAGCATTATCCAGGGCTTCGATCCCAGCCATGGATCTGGGGGCCAATCCTCTAAACCACTTCCTCACCTCACCATCCAGACTTTGGATGAAGAATCTCATCCAAACATCTTCATTTTCAATGTTCAGTTTGTCTGCATAATTGTAGAAAGCAACCAAGTGCTCTTCTGCAGTTATGTCCCCTTCTCCAGTGAACTTGAGCATGTATTTCAAGTAGTCTCCAATAGGGAGAGGATTCATGGGATGGGGTAGGATTAAGGGGGCATATCTGGCAGTGACTATGGCATCCATTCTATTCAGAGGGGGATTAGCACCAGCCATAGGAATATTAGGTAGAGGAGAGCTCAGAGGAGAAGGAGTGTGAACAGGGGATGTCGAAAAAGAGATTCCTGAAGGAGACAATGGGGAAAACAGAGGGAGAGCTAAGGGACCTGAATGTGCATATGCTTCTCTCTGTGCAGTAGTATCAATAAAAGGAGGGGTGGTGAAACCTTCTGAGGCCTGAGGTCTGTGATGAGGCACAACTTCTAGGGAGGGGGGAGTGACAAGGATCTCTCTTTCTGATGCCAGACTAGGCGGAGAAAACTCAGTAGGAACACTCCCGAAATTCAGAAAATGGGAAACCTCAGAGAAAGGATGACTAGGAAGCTGAGAATAGGAAAATGGAGTTTTTATGGAAGGAGGCAGGGAAATACCTGGTTCAGTGGCGAAGATTTCTCCTTGAGAGGGCTTCCCTTTTCTGATAATCACTTCCAGATTTTCTTCAGGCGTGGCCAGAGGAAGCTGTGGATGGGACCGTGTGTGTCTATCGCTGGAAGCCACAACTAACCCAACGAGTTTGCCGCAGTGGAGTCGTCACAATGGAGTTACCAGGTGCACAGTAGCAATATTCACGGGCTCTGATACCTAATGCACCTTTAGAATCAGAGGCTCAATGTCATTCAATCCTGAGGAAAATTTTCAACTTCGTCCACAACAACGGGGCCAGAAATGTTAGTGTCGGAAGTCACTCCTGGATTGCTTGTAGGAGCAGAGCCCGACACCCATCAGTTTAATGTCATGATTTTTTTATAAAGGGCTGATCAAATGGAGGTAAAGACTCGAGGAGATATCACTCTAACTTAGGGACTGGGTCTAGCATGTATGGGACAAAGGAGGTCTTGATCTAACTTTAGCGAGTGGGTTGATTAAAAGATGAGTAGGTGGAAGACTTGGTAAGAAAGGTGAACAAACAACTTTAGGCAACAGGTTTCCAGCGGTTTGCAGAAGAAAAACTCTGAATGCAAGATCCTGTTGGTTCAAGGTCTCAAGAAACTAAAAGGGGACTTGACTGGATCCTCTAATTCCAAGTCACTCAGCGCTGGGAAAATCATAAGAACCGATTAGAAACAACTTAACTACTACAGTGATCCAATCCAACATCATCCTATAACATCTACAACTTGACTGGATCCTCCAATTCCGAGTTGTTTTAACACAGTGTAAACATAGGTGTTAAAGAAACTGACATTCATAAGACAAGAAGTCTCAAAAGTCCATGCATAATCAGAATAATAGTGCTTCGTTAAATCTTTACAACCCGGGAGCTCTGCTCAACCATCGATTGATACCAAAATGGCGAAAACGCCTACATATACTCAAAACAACAACAACAACAAAATCGAGACGTTGCATTAAACACATTGCTTTTGCATGGCTTATGACAATCTGCAACTGCAGTCTCTAAATGATCGTGCACCTATGACAGACGCAATCGAATTCTTGACAGTTCCGTGGGAGAATTGACGTGCCTTTAATTCATTGCCGGAATTTCCCATTATGGTGGAGGTGATGTCTAACCACGAACAACTACCTTAATAACTTATTCATTGGGATTGAGGATGGCTCGGCCAACTCGACACCTTTGGGACATGGAAGACCCTTTACACTACCACTTGGATTAGCTGAACGGCCTGATGAATAGGCATGGAGGCCAATGTGAAGGATGGGGCACATGACGGGAGTGGTGGCACCAAAACTATGAGGGCGAGGCATGAAATGATGAGGTGTGAGAGAGGTTACAGGGGAAGACACATGGCGGAAGGAAATAAGCGGAGGGGGGCAGGAGATGAGATATAATGGGCACATTTTAGTGGGAGGATGTCATGGAAGGGAGCGGGACACATGGCAGGTGGTGAGTGGATGATGAGATGATGCGACATGAAAGGGGGCCCCACGTTGGTTAAACATAGAAGGACAGAGGATGTCCAGATTGCCTGTGCGCCGCTGATCCGGGCGCTCTAATCGCAACCGTCGGAGAGATGCGTCCTCGATTCCAGACACCCCCCCCTTCTCTTAAAGGTAGAAAGGCAGGGGGGATCCAGAATCATCCTGCGCACCGTTGATCTGGGTGCTTCGATCGTAGCCATTGAAGAGGTGCGCCCTCGATTCCGGACCCCCGGGGCTCTGGAATCCAATGTGCACCATTGATCTAGGCGCGTGAATCTCTGCCATCCAAATTTTCTTGCCGCTTAATCACAAGCACACTTTGCATCCGAACTTAGGGCAAGTGGGTTTTTAACCCATTCCTTCTCTTTTTACCCCCCTTTACAAGAAATGTCACTAACAAGTATGAAGCTCTTGTTTTAGGTTTGAGGGCTGCAAAAGATATGGGAATTGAAGAGATAGAAATGTTCGGGGATGATGAGTTTATTGTCCAGCAGATCAGAAATGTTTATCAGGCCAAGCATCCTTGGCTCAAAAGTTACATAAAGGAAGTGTGGGATCTGGTTGACAACTTTTTCTTGGCTTTCAACATTTCATTTGTTCACAGAGAGGAAAACATGGTGGCTAATTCTCTGGCTGTTTCAACGAGCCATTTCAAATTCCCTCTGCCACCTAATCTTAGGTATGATGTTGAGATTAGATATAGGCCCTCTGTACCTGATAATATCAAGCATTGGAAGTTATTCGAGGATGATATTGAAATCATAATATTTCTTGAGATGGTTGATGAGTTCTCTACATTACACATTGATTAGGATCACGGTTCCCAAGGTCAACCTCCCACTGAAGTATTTTTGAATAAAATTGCTAATCACCATATTGTTCAGTTGCCTAGCAACCACATTCCAAAGGGACTAGTTCCTTTAGAAATATCATTTAATGGAAATGATGTGGCAACAAAGTTTAAAAGCCCAACTGAGGATGTTGATGTAGCCGAGTGAAATATTGGCACAGAGAAGGATCCAAAATTCATCAAGTTGTCAAACAACCTATCAAGGGAGTAGAGGGTTGAGTAGGCTGAGTTAGTAAAGGAGTTTTCTGATGTGTTTTCTTGGACCTATGAAGAACTCAAAACATATGACACCAACGTCATTGAACATAAGATCCCATTGAACTAGGAGGCCAAACCATTTAGGGAGAAGTTAAGACAGATAAATCCTACGTTATTACCCATCATGGAGAGAGAGGTAAAGAAGATGCTTGATCCCCAAATCATTGTCCCTTTGAGATATTTTGACTGGGTGGCCAACCTAGTCTCGGTGAGGAAAAAGAGTGTAGAGATCAGACTCTGTGTAGATTTCAAAAATCTGAACAGAAGCTCCAAGAAGGACAATTACCCTTTACCAAAAATGGAACACATGTTGTAGAGGGTGATAGGTGCATCCAAGATCTTCATGATTGATGGTTTTTCAAGATAAAATCATATTTTTGTCCTTCCCGAAGACAGAGAAAGAACAACCTTCACCACTCCTTCGGGCACATTCATGTATGCCAAAATTCCCTTTGGATTGATAAACGCAGGAGCAACCTTCCAACGAGCCATGGACATTGCATTCCTTGGGGAAAGAGATAAATTTGTGGTCATGTATCTGGATGACATAACAATCTTCTCCAAATCTGATAAAGAACATTCTCAACAATTGAGAAAAGTCTTCTCGAAATGCAGAAGGTTTGGTCTCTCCCTAAATCCGGAGAAGTCTTTGTTTTTCATGAAGGAAGGAAAATTGTTGGGACACATTGTATCAGCTGAGGGAGTTAGGATTGATCCAAGCAGGGTGGAAGATATTGAGGCCTTTTCACTTCCCAGGTCCAAGAAGAAGGTTAAGTCTTTCCTAGGTAAAATTGATTTTTTGAGAAAGTTTGTTTCAAATTTTTATGAATTGGTGAAGCATATCACAACCATGGTCAGGAAGGGGAATAGAGTAAAATGGGTTGATGTGCCCAGAGAATCCTTCAACCAAATCAAAAGGGAATTGATTGAGGAACCTGTGTTTATCAGTCCTGATTACTCCAAATATTTTCTAATATTTTCTTTTGCTTCTTTTGATACAGTGACAATTGTTTTATTGCATAAAAACGCTAAAGGGATGGAGCAACATATTTCATTTTTCAGCAAAGCACTAAGAGACGTAGAGGTTAGGTATGACATCATGGAGAAGTAGGCCTATGCCATGGTGAAAGATATCAAAGCTTTCAGAGTCTATGTCTTTCATTCGAAGATTATTGCATATGTTCCTTTAGCCTCCATGAAGGACATTCTCATTCAACCTGACATAGACGGGAGAAGGAGCAAGTGGATTGCCAAAATCCTTGAATTTGATCTGCAAATAAAACCCACCAAACTAGTTAAAGGCCAAGGTTTAGCCAAGCTGTTGGTTGAATTCAATTACAAATCTTTGGGGGTTAACTTCATCAACACTTTCTCAGAAAACTAGTAGGCTGAAGTGTTTAATAAAAGTCCTCAGGGCAACCCTCAATTGGAAGAATGCGCTTGGTACAAAGATATTATATTTTTTCTACAGGAGTTGCGACCTCTGGATGGTGTGGGAAGGAGCAAGGCAAGAGATTTAAAGCTCAAAGAAATCAAATATTGCCTTATTGACTAGGTTCTATATTGGAAAAACCCTCTAGGAATGCTTATGAGATGTATGGATCCACAAGAGGCCCAACAAGTTATATTTGATTTCCATGACCGCCTCTATGGGAGATATCATTTCTAGAAAACTATAGCCTACAAAATTCTCAGGGTTGGGTACTATTGGCCTACTCTATTCACTGATGTCTGTGCAAAAATCAGGGCTTGTATCAAATGTCAGAAATTCTTTGGGAAACATCAACTCAAGTCTCTACCATTGAAGCCTATAGTAGCTTTAGGTCCCTTTCAGTAATGGGGCCTAGAATTTATTGGGGAAATTCATCTTGATTCAAGTGGTCAAAACAAATGGATTTTAACTGCAACAGATTATTTCACCAAGTGGATAGAAGCTATCCCCACAAGGAGAGCTTCTCACAAAGTAATCATTGGTTTTCTTGAAGATATTATGGCAAGGTTTGGTTGTCTGAACAGAATTATCACTGATAATGTTGCATCCTTCAAGGCTGAAACATTGATCAAGTTTTGTGAGTATTTAAGAATTACATTGATCCACTCTACCCCCTACTATCCCCAAGGCAATGGACTGGCAGTGTCCTCTAACAAAATCTTGATAAAGATCATCAAAATACTGTTGGAGGAAAACAAGAAAGAACGAGATTCAAAGCTCAAATTTTCTCTGTGGGCTGATAGAGTGACAACAAAGAGGTCCCTGGGCATCTCTTCTTTCTAAATGGTATATGGGACTGAAGCAGTTTTTCCTTCTCACCTCGCCCTGCTTATGGAAAAATTATTTCAGGACTATCAGTGAGAGCTTGACAATATGATTAGAAGAATTCATCAACTGGTAGAAGTCCAACAGACTAGAGAGAAGGTGATGGAAAGAGATCATGGCCATCAACAGAGAATTAAGTAGACTTTCGACAAGAAATTCAGAAAAGAGGACATCCAATTGGGAGATATAGTACTCAAATGGGACACGCCTAAACAATACAAGGGAAAGCATGGAAAATTTGAAGCCCTTTGGATCAGCCCCTTCAAAATCTCTGAGAGGTTCCCAAATAACACTTATAGATTGCAGAATTTGGAAGGGAACAAAGTCTTTGGGGGGGCTGTAAATGGGCACTTCCTGAAAATATTTTTTGTTTAAATCCTCAGTTGGCATCCCATCATTGTAAATACCATTCATGTTTGGTGTTTATTATTATTATTTTTTTAATAGAAGACTCCACAACCCAACACTAAGGCACTGAAGCTGCGAAAAGAGTTCTTAGAGCCTCGTAGGGAGGAATCTATCCTCCATGGAGCCTAATGTTATCACATAAACTTGTCAAAACCTTAAGGGTTTGGGG
>CBVK0103907007.1:0-13892 GCA_900067695.1 Picea abies | reverse complement strand
TTTGGATTAGTCAACAACCCTAACTTGAAAAAAGAATAAATTTGTACCTATAATGCATAAAGGTATTAAAATTATACACAATATTATTCAGTGTCTTCTCTGCAAATCCCCCAGGTTTCACTACTTGGAACCTCCCAGAAAAGGAGTTACAGCAAAAATGGCATACCTTGTTGAATTCTGGCTTATTCAAGAGAGAGAACTTGTAGAGAATTCCGGACATGGAATATTTTTTGTATGGATATGAAAATGGTACACAACATACTAAATACTTTACTCTAACCAATTCATTTGGTCTCACTGAATTTGGATATATTATGTAGAATTTATGATGTTTTTACTCAGAACATTTGTTTTAGACAAGTTTCAGGACTAGCCACAAACCATATCTTCCACAAAGTGTAAATCCAAAAATAAAATGACCCACAAGCTGAAATTATTATCACGATTACTTGGATATGTTTTATCAACATCCGCTAGATTTCTCTATCTGAATCATTCTAGAAAAAACGTTATTGTGAAAATGGTGAGATGACTTGTAAATAACATACCTTAGAAAGCATCATTAAAAAATTTATCCTCCCTTGAATTTTCGGCCTTCTTTAATTCACCTTCCCTCTGAAATTTTACTTATATATCATTTTGTTACCTCAGTCACTTGTATATATTAAATATGCTCAATGAGTGCTAATGGGAGACTGTAATGTTCCCAACCCAAGATGTCAGGAACATTGTGTTTTCATTGATTTTTATGTGTTTTCTGGCTTTGGCATTTCGTCAAACACTTTGAAAACTTAAGTATCATGAGTTGCGCTAGGGTTTAATATGATGGTTTAATGTGTATTTTCATCCAATAATAAAAGAAGATACAACAATGGAATGTACTCAACGAGATGCAAAATCAACAACACAAGAAATAACCATAAATACCTCAGATCTGATTTATTAATAATAGATCTCTAACCTCATACAAAATGGCGTAGATATGGAATACATATAAGTGAATAGAGTGTTGGGCTGACCAAGCCTCCAATATAAAAGATAGAAAAATACCTAGGCTTCCAAAATCCTCTCCAAGATGAAGACAAAGTAACATTGCAATCCAATGGATACCCTTTTCTATATGTGATGCCTTCTCTCTCACAATGAGAAAGTACTGGTTGAAATAGATCAAGGGAAGTAAAAACTCCTCTATGATGGCCTCACAGTAATGAAAAACTCCATGAGAAGTTATATTTGATGATGGAAAGAAGGTATGAGAAGTCTCGAAGCCATAGATCAACTAGAATACCCCCAAACCATAGTGTCTCCAATGACAGATGCGCCCTCCTAGCTGAACCAAGGAAATAATTCGGCCTCCAACAATATAGCAGAAAAATCCCCTAAGAAAGGTTCCAAATTGTATATTTTTCCAAGGGAAACCCCCTGGCCAAGTCTCAGGATGAATAATGAAGAACTGACCCTCCAAAATACTAGATCCTCAATCTGTGGTGCGCCCTCCTCGTCCCTATCTCGTGCCAAGCTCCAATAAATAATTTGACTAAGTAAAACCCTATGGAATAGGCTAAATAAGGCGCCCTAGGCCATACAAAGAATACCCACAAGCCCCTTTTCACAAATTCCTTCTCCTCTTTCCAGATAGAGATACTCTTCTCAAGGTGGTGCGCACTCTTGTTGGAAACCCTCTTTGATGTGCATTGTCTCTCTCTCTGAGCCTGCTACTGTTGTAGAATCCACTTGTAACTGGAATAGACTGATGTAGAATGGTGAGGGAGGAATATTTCACACCTGTGACCAATCTTGGACCAGGTTGGGTGGGATCTTTCACCACCGAGCTTATCTCTAGGGTTTGTTAAGTCAAAACCCTCAAACCCCCCAAGTGAGTGGGCTCACTAGCAAGAAGCCAAATATGAAATTGATAAACAACATAATGAGATAATAGAGGCCCCTATCTCTCTTTTATCCTTCCTGCTCACCGTGTCTTTCTAAGTGACTTTTACTTTATTTAATTATTAATTAATTAATTAACCATTTTACCTCTAAAAAGTGGTTTATCCCTCCTTGGGGCTTCTTTGACCACTGAAAGTCACTTCTCGTCATCTTATAATGTAGTGTTATTCCTCCCAATTATGATGATCTATTACTCTAAGAGGTTCCTCCAAGTATTATGCCCAATATGACCTCCTTAGTGAATTTAATTAACATATATACCAAAATAATTCAAAATTACGGAAATTGTTGGAATGCAACGGAACCAAAGCCAAGTTGTGTGGAATGGACCATGATGATTAAATAAGATGAGCGATGCAATTTGGACCCCAAAAAAACCCTCAATAGATCATGTACTTGCTATAAAATCCATCTGGCTACTCTAGTCATCATAACACTCTGTAATATAATGATGTCCCAAAGTGGGGACATTACATTCCTTCATGCTATAAAATTGCTTGTCCTCAAGCAATAACTGAGTCAAAACACGTGTAATGTTGGGGTCCCATGTCCACCTGCAAGACACAAAGTAATCTCCATCCAAAGCTGAACTAGCACGCATTCTTCCCCTTGGATCCCATATCAAAGTGTGAACTACAATACCTTGTGAGGTGTAATCCTGTAACATATCAACACCATGAGTCTCCTGCAAATGACACGTGGCCTCAACCCGATATGAGTCTATCCTACAATTCCATATCAATACCAACATGGTCTCCACCAACTAAACATGTTTCTTCCATAGTGAGGTACTACAAGGCCTTAATGAATCACCCTCAAGTGACGTGCTCCCCTAAACACTGAAGCTCCATGGAAAGTCAAAGTGACATTTCCCTGCAAAGATCCACTCACCTCTATTAGTCGATGAATTGCTCGGTATTGCAATCCCCAAGTCCCATTCTAGTCTCTGCCTAGGATCACCACGCTGACACTGCACTAGTCTGATCATGATTTGTTTCTCACAGTATGCATATTGGATTCCCCACTCATGGGTCCCCATGCTGAGATACCTATGGAAACGGGACCTGCAATTAAGAAGTTGCACCTGTGAAAGTATCTCTATGGAAGTAACATCTTCCCAACCATATCCATACTCGATCATGATTATCAATAGAGATAACCTATCTCACCCCATAGGACAATGCTCTACAAGCCCTCTCAAAACCATCCAAGAGTGGAGTATGTTTCTTTCTGGCGCAACCTGGACCATCATAAAATGAAACACCCTACTAACTAAATGGACTCCCGGATCCCATGGAAAAATTGGAAGTTCATCACTTCCAATCCCCACTAACTACTCATGTATCATACTGATAACTGTCGGAAGCCCCCCATGCTCACCCTCATGAGAATTTGACTTTGTGTCGCCCTCTGAGATATCTTCTATCTCATGGCCCACGATGCTCACCATCACGCCCAAGGTCTCAACTATCTATCGTTGATGATCCACCCTATCCTGTTTTATACAATAAAAGAACTCGTGTTAGGTGGTCCTGGGATATCAACTCTCCATGTCACCTACCACTATCTATCTCCCCCTATGTTATTTTAAATGATGAAAGTGTTAGGAAAGGATAATAGAAACATATGTAACCGACTGTAGGATTGGAAAGTATCATATGCTTTGGTTAATCACAAGGATCCAACCAAAATCTCATCCACCGATACCCATGGTAAATACTTTCCTATAGTCATCACTGAACCCTAGTCATCAGGTACAACTGGGGGTAACTTCTCAAACTATTGGTCAACCACTCTCCATCCATCATTGCTCATGCAATTTTTGATACTGTGAAGGTGATCTCCCATATATATACACTGCTGCAATGGAGAGGAATCTCCATGCTCTACTAAGTATGTCTCCTCCCTTCCATCCAGTGCATCCCTCTGAATTCCATTGTACACCTCGGCATGTCTATGTGAACTGTCACTCACCACTGTATTCTCCTACATTCTCATGTAATCTCCTGTATACTCCTGCATCATCATGGATGCTAGGTGTACTATTGGGTCAACCTCTACATGAAGGTCAACCAATCTTGGAACACAAATGGAAGTGTCCTCATAACTACCCCTCGCTCTGGAGTCCCCATGTGCATGTGAGTGCTTGACTATCTCAAAGATCCTCATGGAGGGTAGTTCCTATGACACATGGACACAATCATGTGTCTTCAGATCATATCTCTCCATACTCATCAGTGATCCTAGGTACTCCTCATGCTCATCCCTCAACTGGTGCTCCCCTGCTAAACCACCAACATCCTCTAGTAATGTAGCTGAAGGATATATCTGACTCTCTGCTAAGATAGATGTAGTGGATCTCTATCTAATATCCTCAAGGATCTCCTCTGATCAGGACTCTAATTCTTAAAGGGCTCCCTATGTGCCTTTCAATAATCCTCGTGTGCTCTCCAACTCATGAGTGAGTATGTCCACCTCCAAATCCTTCTCCCTCAAGGCCCTGTGACACATCTCGCCAATCCCCAATAGGTAGTCTTTTTCCATCAACAACTACTGGTAGTCGTCCCTCATCATAGTCACTCTATCCTTGAGACTATGAAATTCATCCATTGCAAAATCCCCCATCTTAACTATCATGTTCCATTGATGTCCTCCAACAACAATCTTCCATCAATGCATGCATGTCATCAATGTGCCTAGTGGATGCCATGATCATTTCCTCACTGACTCTCAACTATCCTTCCAAGTATCAGGACTCCTGATCACAGTCCTGTTGAGGTGCTACCTCCTTCCCCTCACTGTTAGTGTCAAACATGGAATCCCCAACAACATTATCCAAAAAATATAAGGCACTGAACTGCCCACTTTCCACTGTGCTACTAGGTCCTCCTATATGCCATTGCAAACCATCACCAATTGTTACCCCCATCCAACTCACACTATATCATGTATGGGCAATTGTATCCTCCCATGCACTCACCCTGCTACTATCATCTACACCTAGATCCCATACAAATGTTTCTAGACATGTGCTATGGTCATCCTGACCAATAAGGAGTACATCCTTATCACTGCAGACCAGTCCTGGAAGTAAGTGTCCTATCAAACTGTCAGTCTCCCCAGCCTGATCAAACAATGAATTCTCCAAAAGAAATGGCTCACTCTCCTCATACTGATACGTATGTGTAAGGTCAACTGTCTACAAGTCATGTCTCTCCTCCTTGGTTTGTGGATCCATATGTCCCTGGTGTGCATCCCTCACACAAGGATACTCCATCATATCATAAATTCCACTGGTATCCTCATGTGTCGTGGCTATCATGGGTGCCTAAAAAGATGACAAATGTGTCATAGTCATTATATGAAGCTCATCCTCCTCCACTCATGACTCCATGAAAACCATCTCTACACCCAAGGGTAGGTCATCTGACCTCCTACTCTCATCATATCTCAGTGCTAACTCGTGTGAATCCTCACACATGTCTCCACTATGTTGAAGTGTTGAATCCTCAAAAATGCCTGATGTGGAAGATAAGGAACATGTGTTATCATCATGTCCATCAAATTGTCCCTCAAATGTGCAAGAGTCACTAGCCTCATCGAACTGTTGTAAATATGCATCTATGGTTGCATACTACCACAACTCCTCATCCTCACTGCCATAGTGCAACTCAACAATGTGCACCTTCCCTTTACCCCTGCATCTGTGGTCTGGCTCCCAAGGCTCTTTGCAACTGTAGCAAAGCTCCTTGCTCCTAATGGGTGTAGGGTTAATTTTTTCTTCCTTCCATTTAGACTCCATAGCTCTATTTTCCTTTACTACGCGGACCCAATGTGTAACCTCATCTTTGCTCCAACTAGGATTTTTAAAGGATACAAACTGTTGCAATGTTATTATCTTCTTGAGAATCTCATTGAGGGTTTGATATTCCCTGTCACAATAAAAAAATCCCTCTAGAAAAATATACAATATTCATCTCTCCTTATGGAATATTCCTTAGGCTGGCTAGAGTCTAAGCTCTGATACCATTGTAATGTTCCCAAGCCAATATGCCAAGAAAATTGTGTTTTCATTGATATTTATGTGTTTTCTAATTGTGGAATTTCGTCAAACACTTTGCAAACTTAAGTCTCATGAGTTGTGCTAGGGTTTAATATGAGGGTTTAATGTGTTTTTGCAGCAAATAATCAAAGAAGATACAACAATGGAATGTACTCAACGAGATGCAAGATCAACCACACAAGAAATTGTTGAAATAATGTAACTGCAAAGTGTATTCTGATTATTATTTGATATATTATTCATTGGATCAATCCCCATTGTGGATTGATCATGCCAGCTATTGTAAAAGACCAAATCCCCTTTTGTGGATTGGTCATAATGTAATTGTAATAGGCTAAAGAAGAAGTCGGCCCCATAATATATCAAAGAGGCCCCAAAATATAATAAAGGTGGTTATAACTACCCAGAAGAAGAAGTCGACCCTGCCAATGAAAAGACACTTTCACACGTGCCATATTTGTATAAATAAGGAGGCTAGCACCTCACTTAGACACACACTCACTTGTTCATTGAGAGACAAGTTTTAGAGATGCAGTTGGAGAAGAAAGAGAGAAAGAGAGGCGCATATTTGGGAGAGGAATTTCTATATTTGTTTGAGTTATCTCTTGGCATTGTATTGGCTATCTATAATAAGAAAGTTTTGTTGGGTTTTCTTCCCCATGAGGGTTTCCCAAGATAAATGGTGTGTATCTTGTGATTGTGTATTTCTCAGTGATTCTATCTTATGCTATTGTTATCTATTGAAATGAAAAGAACTATAATAATGTCTTAAACATTAACATGGTATCAGAGCCAAGATGAAGAGAGCATCTTTCATAAGAGAAAAGTGAAAAACGTCACTATTGTCGTACATGCAAATTAGGGGGTTTTGTTGGTGAGGTATTTCAGCCCTAAAACCATTCAGAAAAGTGCGCCCTCCCTCAAGGATCATTTTGGCACCTTCAATGCACCTTTTCAGTAGCTAGATATCCCAGAAAATGAAAACCTAGTTTCACAAAGTACTAGAAAACCAGAAATCCATAGTACCAGAAGTACCAGAAGTACCAGAGTACCAGAAGTACCAAAGAACCAGAAGCACCAATCCAGAAATCTGCAAATCAAGTTTGAGGGGGTAAAATTTGGATTTTCATAAATCTGATTGCACGAACTTACCGCCTCAACTCAACGCATCTATCCCCTGGATCAGAATTTAAAAATTTGAAGTTTGAAAAATTAGGGTTTCCTCATAAAACCCTAAGTTGCAGTTGCAGTTGCAGTCTCAGAACCAGTTGCAGTATCAACTGGAATTGCAGTATTAGTTGTAGTTGCATCCGTAGTACCAGTTGCAATCACCCTTGAAGTTTTTAAGAGTTGGTAATGATTACCGCTGCTACCAGATGGTGCCAATACCTGCAAATATTATCAGAGGTATGTACTCACATATGTTTAAATGGTTAAACATTAAAGAGTATTTTCAAGAGAAGGGATATCTTTCCATAGATCCAAAAGGATCTCAAGATCCAATAGATTCAGAGGAATTATGCAACCCAGGTGTGATTATTTTGATATGCATCCATTTATTATATTGATCAATGTTGTATGTTGTAGATATGACCTTCATTCTAACCTTTTCTAAGTCAAGGTATTAGATGGATTAAAAGTTGAGATCATAGAACTTATCCTCTAACCCAACCTTCTATCAAGATAGCGTATTGTCTTAGTATAGAAGACAAGTTGAAGAAATCACTCGTCATCTTGAGTGAAGGAGACTAGGAAGAAAAGCAAGCACTCATTCCCGAGGACAAGGCTCAAGGTTTGATTAATCAAGTTAATAAGATTCAAAGGTACACATGACAAGTTGATGACTATAGTTGAGATAGCAGTCTTTGTAAAGTATCATACTTGATAGCATGTGAGCATATAGAGGTAAATGCTTAACGTAATCATTTTTCTCATACAACTAACACCTCCTCTAGGAAGAATCTCGTGTGTTAGTTCCAGGTTGCCATGGAGGAATGTTTGATCACAACACTATGAGAGTGTTGACCTCATTTTCCTATTGTATTCCTTACCTTTAATCTTTGCTTCAGACAAGTTACAAGTGATAGTTCTAAAGGAGCTACTGTGATGATTGTTCATGCTATTACTTTATATTATCAAAAGGATATTACTCTTGCTTGTTGTTTTGTTGACCTTTTTCCAGGTCACAGGTAATAACCCTAAGGAAGCTATAGTGAAGGTTGTAGAAGGAAACGTACTAAAGGAGAAACCTTGAAAGAATCAATCATCGTTAGAAAAGAAGAAGGTGGTTTGTATAAGCTAAAGGGTCACTTAGAAGCTGCCATGGCCCACACCATTGAAAACCCATGTGAACTTTGGCATAGAATATTAGCTCACATTAACTACAAGGCGCTACCATACACATGCAAAGCGGTCACAGGTTTACCAGAACTCAAGGTTGACCATGAAGGCATATGCAATGGATGTGCACAAGGGAAGAACATCAAGAACCCTTTTCCGAAGAGAGACAACAAAGCAGAAGGAGTCCTAAAACTCATTCATTCAGATGTGTGTGGCCCAATGCCATCGTCCTCCATTAGTGGGTATGTATAATATGTATCATTCATTGATGATTATTCTTGTAAAACTTGGGTGTATTTTTTGAAATCTAAAGATGAAGTGTTCAACAAGTTCAAGGAATTCAAAGCCTTGATAGAGAATATTTATGAAAGAAAGATCAAGATACTCAGGTCAGATAATGGAGGAGAATACACCTCAAAAGAGTTCATGAACTTTTGCAAAGATGTTGGAATCAAGAGGGAACTCACTACTCCCTATAATCCTCAACAAAATAGTGTAGTTGTAAGGAAGAACAAAACGATAAGGGAAGCCATGAAGACCATGATCCATGATCAAGATCTTCCTATGTTCTTATGGGAAGAAGCAGTAATGACAACAGTATATGTGCAAAACCGATTGTCCCATAGTGCACTTGGGTTCAAGACCCCGGAAGAGATGTTCACCGAAAAGAAACCAGAGGTAAGCCATCTCAAAATATCTGGTTGCCCAGTTTTTATACATATTTCGAAAGAGAAGAGAAACAAGTTGGAACCTTCAGGAAAGAAGGAAATATTTGTGGGATACTGTGAGGTCTCTAAGGCCTTTAGGATCTATATACCAGGTCACTGTCACATTTATCTCAATAGGGATGTGACCTTCAATGAAGATGCAACGCTCAATAAATCGAGAAGATGCCAGCTTGAAGAAGTATATGAAGAGGAACCCATAATCCCCAGAATTGCAGATTTAGTAAGGGAGGTTCCCAGAGCTGTAGAACTAGTGAGGGAAGTCGTAACTTCCCCGAATGAGAAAATTCTAGAAGATCATGACACAGTAGAATTTCAAGAACCTCCTCAAATGACGATCTTCCATAAGAGAAAGCCTGCTTGGGAAAGAGATCTTATTCAATATGGAGAGAAGTATGGTGTTCCTAAAGGAACCACGAGATAGGTGAAGAAACCAAATCCATTCTCCAGTTATACGACTTTGATGTGTGATATCCTAGAGAAGGAGCCTACTTTCTTTGAAGAAGCCATTCAGAAGAAATAATGGGAAGATGCCATGACAGAGGAATACCAATCCATAATAAGGAATGATGTATGGGAAATAGTTCACAGACCTAAAAGTAAGGACATGGTATCTTCCAAATGGCTCTTCAAAATAAAACATGTTGTTGATGGAAGTATTGATAAGTATAAAGAAAGATTTGTCGCTCGTGGCTTTTCTCAAAAATAAGGCATTGACTATGAAGAGACATTCGCTCTTGTAGCCAGATACACTTCGATCAGGACCATCATAGCCCTTGCAGCTAAGATGAAGTGGAATTTACACCAGATGGATGTAAAGACATATTTCCTAAATGGTGTCATCGAAGAGGAAGTGTATATAGAGAAACCTCAAGGATTTGAAGTTGAAGACATGAAGTCTCATGTCTGCAAGTTGAAGAAAGCCTTCTACGGATTGAAGCAAGCTCCTAGATCTTGGTATGGCTAGATAGACAGTTTCCTGACAAGCTTGGGCTTTGCCAAGAGTAAAGTAGATTCTAACCTCTACTTCAAGGTTATGAACAATGAGCCAATGATATTATTTCTATATGTGGATGAATTATTCTTAACTAGAGAAAAAAATCTCATCACCAAATGTAAGAAGAGACTCGCCTCAGAATTTGAGATGAAAGACCTTGGCCTAATGCATTATTTTGTAGGTCTTGAGGTATGGTAGAGTCCAGAGAGGATATTCCTTAACCAAGGGAAGTATGCAGTCAAAATATTGAAGAGATTCGACATGTTAGAGTGAAAGTCCATGAATACACCCATGAAAACGAAGCTAAAGCTGTTGGTCGACACTTCGTCAGAATTGATTGATGCCACACTGCATAGACAGATTATTGGATCGTTGATGTACCTAATAAACACCAGACCAGATATTTGTTTTGTCATGAACACTTTGAGTCAGTTTCTGGTAGAACCCAGACATGTTCACCTAGTGGATGCAAAACATGTGATGAGCTACCTTAAGGGTACATTAGATTGTGGTCTCAATTATGATGGAGAACATGATTTCACATTAAGTGGATACACTGATTCAGATTGGGCAGGAAGTGTTTCTGACAGGAAAATCACTTCAGGATGTTGTTTCAGTTTGGGATCAACCATGATCTTGTGGCAGAGTGGGAATCAATCCAACATTGCTCTCAGTAGAGTGGAAGCATAATACATTTCTGCGTGTTCTGCCAGCTTCGAAGCTATATGGATTCGAAATTTGTTGACCGGTCTATTTGACCTAGAGATGGAAGAAACCACTATCCTATGTGACAACCAAAGCTACATAAAGATGACAGAGAATCATGTATTCCATGACAGGTTGAATCACATAGACATCCGATATCATTACATACGTGACATGGTGTAGAGAGGAGCCTTAAAGCTCCTGTACGTTAGCACGGATGAACAGGTTGTCGATGTATTGACCAAGCCTCTATCTCGTGTAAAGTTTGAGAAATTTTGAGATAAGCTTGGTATAGTCTAAAAGGACCTTCCTCTAAAGGGGGAGCAATGATGAGATGAGATGTGACTAGGATTGTGCTTCCATATTGATAGTTGTGACGTAAAGCCATTCTAGTATCTTACTTCCAGCTTGATTGCTGTGACGTAAAGCAAGACAATGAGATGAGACTAGTACTGTGCTTCTGGCTTGATAACTATGATGTAAAGCCAGTCTAGTATATTTCTTCCAACATGATTGTTGTGACATAAAGAAAGACGATGATATGAGACTAGTACTATGATTCTGACTTGATAGTTGTGACGTAAAGACAGTCTAGTATCTTTCTTCCATCTTGATTGTTGTGACATAAAGTAAGACGATGAGATGAGACTAGTACTGTGCTTCCGGCCTGATAGTTGTGACGTAAAGCTAGTCTAGTATCTTGCTTCCAGCTTTATTGATGTGACGTAAATCAAGACGATGAGATGAGACTAGTACCGTGCTTCCGGCTTGATAGTTGTGATGTAAATCCAGTCTAGTATCTTGCTTCCAGCTTGATTGTTGTGACGTAAAGCAAGACGATCAGATGAGACTAGTATTGTGATTTTGGCTTGATAGTTGTGATGTAAAGCCAGTCTAATATCTTACTTCCAGCTTGATAACTGTGACGTAAAGCAAGACGAGAACTGTGCTTCCAGCCTTACAGTTGTGACATAAATCTAGTCTAGTATTATGATGATGAACCAGCCTCATGATGTGATGATGATGTATTATTTTTATACTAATCCATATTGATGCACATGATGATTGCATTCCTTTGAGAATGATGATGTTGCCAATGAAGAAAATTTTCGATGATTTATAGATACACTAGTCAATGTTCCAACATGATATTGATGATGTTGTCCTCCTGATGTTGTTAATGATCCAGCCCTCTCTGTCGCCTGATGTTGTTGAAGAATACCCTTCTTGTTACGAGGGAGTGTTGAAATAATGTAACTACAAAATGTATTCTGATTATTATTTGATATATTATTCATTGGACCAATCCCCATTGTGGATTGATCATGTCGGCTATTGTAAAATACCAAATCCCCTTTTGTGGATTGATCATAATGTAATTGTAATAGGCTAAATAATAAGTCGGCCCCAGAATATATCAAAGAGGCCCCAAAATATAATAAAGGTGGCTATAACCACCCAGAAGAAGAATTTGTCCTTGTCAGTGAAAAGACACTTTCACACGTGCCAGATTTGTATAAATATGGAGGCTAGCGCCTCACTTAGACACACACTCACTTGTTCATTGAGAGACAAGTTTTAGAGTTGCAGTTGGAAAAGAGAGAGAGAGAGAGGCGCATATTTGGGAGAGGACTTTCTGCATTTGTTTGAGTTATCTATTTCCATTGTATTGGCTATCTATAATAAGGAAGTTTTGTTGGGTTTTCTTCCCCATGGGGGTTTCCTGGGATAAATGATGTGTCTGGACCTGTGATTGTGTATTTCTTAGTGATTCTATCTTATGTTATTGTTATCTATTGAAATGAAAAGAACTATAATAATGGATTAAACATTGACAGAAATAACCATAAATACCTCAGATCCAATTTATTGATAATAGATCTCTAACCTCATATAAAAGGGTGCAGATATAGAATACATATAAGTGAATAGAGTGTTGGGATGACCAAGCCTCCAAGATACAATATAGAAGAAGACCCAGGCTTACAAAATCCTCTCCAAGCTAAAGACCGACTAACACTGCAATCCAATGGATATCCTCTTCTATATGTGATGAATTCTCTCTCACAATGCCCAAGTATTTTCTGAAATATATAAAAGGAA
The DNA here is from genome assembly GCA_900067695.1 of Picea abies. Classification (NCBI taxonomy): domain Eukaryota; kingdom Viridiplantae; phylum Streptophyta; class Pinopsida; order Pinales; family Pinaceae; genus Picea; species Picea abies. The sequence continues at coordinate 1,012 of CBVK0103907007.1, read as the reverse complement.
GTATGACCACCTCTTTTATGGCCTCAAAACATTGCAAAACTCCATGGGAAGGTAGATTTGATGATGGAAAGAAGGTATGAGAAGTATCAGAGAAATATATCATCTGGAAGACCTCCAAACCATAATGTCTCCAATGATATATGCACCCTCCTAGTTGAACCAAGCCAATAATTCGGCCTCCTAGAATATAGATTCCAAATTCCCTGAGAAAAGTGTCAAACTATATATCAGACCAAAGGAACCACCTGGCCAAGTCTCAGGCTGAATTATGAAGAATTGACCCACCAAAAGTTGGATCCTCAATCTATGGTGCACCCTCCTCCTCTCTAGCTCGTGCCAAGATCCAATAAATAATTTGACTGAGTAAAACCCTATGGAATAGGTTGAAGAAGGCGCCCTATGTCATACAAAGAATACCTATAAACCCCTTTTCCTAGATTCATTCTCCTATTTCCACATCAAGCTACTCTCCTCAAGGTGGTGTTCCCTCCTACTAGAAACCCTCACTGATGTGCATCGTCTCTCTTTCTGATCCTGCTACTACTGTAGAATCCACCTGTAACTGGAATAGACTGGTGTAGAATGGTGAGGGAGGAATCTTTCACCTCTGTGACCAATATGGAACCAGGTTGGATGGGAACTTTCACCACCAAGCTGATATCTAGGGTTTGTTAAGTCAAAACCCTCAAAACCCCCAAGTGCATGGGCTCACTAGAAAGAAGCCAGATATCAAACTGATAATCAACATAATGAGAGAAAAACCTAGTGTCTCCAATGATAGATGTGCCCTCCTAGTTGAACCAAGCCAATAATTCGGCCTCCAAGAATATAGCTTCCAAATTCCCTGAGAAAGGTGTCAAACTATATATCAGGCCACGGAAACCCCCTGGCCAAGTCTTGGGATAAATAATGAAGAATTGACCCACCAAAAGTTGGATCCTCAATCTGTGGTGCATCCTTCTCCTCTCTAGCTCGTGCCAAGATCCAATAAATAATTTGACTGAGTAAAACC